>BQNB010001090.1:3766-147340 GCA_026074375.1 Tanacetum coccineum
CTTACATGACTTGATATCACTAAGGTGCAAACCATTTGGTAAACATTCAACATGTTATTATGATTGTCAAAGATAAGTTCTCCAAACCAAGGTTGTCAAGATCGGGATCCTACCCAGGATCGTTTTCGTCTTTGCAAGATCGAGATCGTAAGGTAGGATCGAGATCGTAAAGTAGGATCGAAATCGTAAGATCCTACTATAATGTAATTTTCTTAATAGTCTTTCTAATATTATATAAATCTACAAATTATTATATATCATAAATACAAAATTATATAAATGTTTCATAGGAATGTTGTCATAAATTATAATTATAAAATGTATAAGAAGATTAACTTTTTGTTTTTTTAATATCTAGGAAACACAACCCATAAATTCGTAGATTTTAGTTCGTGGTTCGAGAAAAGTAAGATCAGATCGTAGTAGATCTTAAGATCATATGGTCAAGATCGGGATCCTATAAGATCCTAAGCAAGTAAAGATCCTACGTATGATCTGGATCGTTTTTGCCTTCCAGTATTGTAAAATCGTAAGATCCTAAGATCATGATCGAGATCTTAACAACCATGGTTGTAACCATTTAAGTGTTTTTACCGCTCTATACAGGGACATGCAAAACCATAACATAAAAGTCACCGGATGCAAATAAGATTATTTATAATATTTTTGGACCGGGTGCATTTATAAAAAAAACAAGGTTTTGTAATATAATTAATTTTTTGACACAAAAATTCATGGGTGTCCCGAGATTCACCCGAGTCCGGTCACTAACTCTATACGTAGTTTGTAATCTTGTTATCTTTAAAAGTTTTAATACATGTGACACGAATTTAAAAGTTAAACAACATGAATGAAATTCTCTGATATTTTACTAGGATTCTATATGTTACATCTGATCATAAATCATACATCATTTTTATATCACAATATTAAATCAAAAAAACTATTATATGCTACTCGTAAGAAGTAAACACTTGTGTCTTTTTTTTATTTTAATATATTAACACTTGCAGGTTCTATTGCAGGCGCCAACTACAGATAACTCGTGACTTATTCAAGTACAAATTAAACTAATAAGTCTTCCTTAAAGTGATTTTATCGTACATTTTGTGGACGATTTCATGTTTATTGGCTCCCCTTTAGGGACTGACTTAACCTCCAATACATGGTCAACAAAAACCGTTAATATTTTACTTCCTTTTATCACGAGTCTTGGTTGTTTAATTAGTAGTTGTGAATTTGTGATAGTTAAGTTCACGAGATACATATTCTTCTAATAACAACTAGCTAGAAATGCAACTTGTAACTTTATAAAACATTATAATTAACGCGAAAAAATCAATTAATAGCAGTAGACTTTCGTCATATGGTTATCGCCTCTTTAGGATTTAAGATCCACATATGTGTGTGTGACTTTCTACGTATTGTCTATATATAGTTCGGTCCTAGTGAAAACGTATAGTTTGGTTCTAGTGAAAGCAACACGTCGGGGTGACATCCAAAAGAAAAACGATAGAGTTATCTTGTTGGTGTCGTTTTTATGTGTTAAAACAAGAACAAAAACTTATGATCAACTATAAGTATTTTAGTCTTTCTTCTGAAATAATGTTGATATTTAACTTCTTATAACGCAAATTCTTAGAGTATGGCAAATTTAATTGATTTAGAAGCCATTTCCCTTATAATTAATGAATGTATTACTACTTGATCTAAAATAAATGAGTCTTAATTGAAAATTTAGTACAATCAATTAAGTCATTAAAAGCTTGTTTGTTTTGTGCTTAAAGTTAACAAATGACTTTCTATGAAAAGCCATGAGGGGAGGGTCTTCATATTAAGTCAATGACTTAAATAATAATTTTACATTTTTATCCTCTTACTTATTCACATACAATCCCACATAACTGTTTTTTAGGGTATAATTTTTTTTTTAATTCAGACACTCTATTCAGCACATAAAACAAACAGGGAAAAGGATCCTCTAAAGTTATGGTCAAACATGATTGATCATGTTAAGTTTATTGTGAGTGAAAATAAATAAGTAGGCCCATGATTTTTATTAAAAGAAAAAGTTTTATACAATTAACTAATTTGTGATTGTTGAACATGATGTATCATGTTTGACTCAACTTTAGAGGATTCTAATCCAACAAACAGTCATATATCTATAAACAAACAGACAACATATATTTAGACAGACACTTTAATTTTACATAACTTAATAAAAAATTAAACAAACAGGCCCTAAGTGTTTATTTTCAAATTTACAATTTTTTAGGAATTTTTACTAACTATAATCTATACCAATTAAATTTCATCTCTACCCGCTAGTTTTTTTAATTGATTAAAATACAAAGTTGACAATTGTATTAGTATGTAATCCTTCTAGCCTCTTGCTAGTTTTCTAATAAAAGTTTTGCCGTTCAAAAAAAAAAAGTTGACAATTGTTTGGGGGTAATCCAAAATAAAAAAGTGAACATGTATTTTGTGATGGATCGAAGGAAGTATTTTGGTAGAAATGCTAGAACAATGTATTATATTTTTAGCATTTAGATCTAAATGTGTGTTAAATAAGTTGATTTATTAAACCACAAGGTACAAGCACAAAGATCTATATATATTTTTCTAGAATCTTTTCAATCACGTTAACATTATTTATATTGCAAAATCAATAGTACATCCCTTCTTAAACTGATAGATATAATATTTTTATCGGCTTCAAATTCAAAATTCAAATGGTACATCTCTTCTTAAACTCCTTCAAATTTGAAACAAATCATCAATATCCCATAACACAATTAAATAAAATGATTTTTACACACCATAACTTTAAAAATTTACAATAATAAGTTATATAACAAAAATTGAAAATGCATGGCATATAGTGGAACGAAAACAAGTACATGTATATAACAATTGAATACGGCAACAACAAAAAAATATTACAATTGAATATTAAAGAAAGTATATTGCTACAGTATTTTATAGCATAAACCCATTTATTTTTATTTTGATGATATAAATTGTATAATCACCTAGAGTTTTTTGTAACAAATCCTATTTCTTTATTCACAGCCTTAAGGATAAGAGCTCTCGTAGCAAAACATTTTTTTTAAATAAAAGTTTGATTTTTTAATTTTTAATTAAATGTTTAGATAACTAAGTTCACGGGCCTTTTTTTTAACGGCAAATTAAATACTTATTAATAGAAAAAACTTATAAGACTAAAGAATTAATACCAAACAGCGATCCTAAACAAAAAATACCTAAACGTTTCATAACATCAAAAAACACTCGAAGTAAAAAAGTAGCAAAGACTCCTAAAGAAATACCACATATTAAAGACACCAAACGAAACACATGTCGTAGTCGTCCTTTTAATTTAAGATTCATGCATGTGTGTGAGTTAATTTCTACGTACTTATGTCTATATAGTTTGGTCCTAGTACGTGAAAGCAAAACGTAATCCTATCTCAAAACAGCTTTTATCTTCAATGGCGAACGAACATTTTGTAACCCAAAAACACAGCCAAGTCCTATAGAGACTCTACACTTCCGGCCTAGCCGGCCCCCTCCCGGCACCCACGGCACATACCCCCAACCCCCACCATCAGCAGCAAATCAGATTCGGTTCATCACTTCCTGCGGCCATGCGACCCAGGAGAAAAAATAAAAGCCTATTCGATGTCTCCAATCCCATGTCACACTAATTAACACATAAAAAGTGGCAATCAATAGATAAACCACATAACAATACCCACATCAATAGGAATATACCTGGCGCCGTTCGTGATATTGATACCTGGTGGGCAAAAACAAAGAGGTCCGTCATAACTCTTCCAGGCGTGAGCTAGGAGGGGACACTGAGAGCTGAGAAAGAGGACTTTTACTTTATTATTCTAGGGACCATAATTAATCCCATCTGGTTTTACAATTTCCACCCCGATAACATCTGTCTATCATCTATTACATATGTCGAACGAAAATCGAAGCCACGGAAGAATAACCCCGAGAGTAGTGAGTTCTTTACAGCCCCACATCCATCGATCCTAATAGGATGATAAACACCACAGCCTCAATTTAATCTTCCAACTCATTAACTTGATTTGTGTATCACATCCTATCCTTATTCTTCATACGCGGGGAGTCCTTCCTAAACTCGAATCGAGAACAAATTTCAGATAGGCTCGAAGAAGGAAAAGCTCTAGTTGGTAACTTGATAGATTTTACAATTCTCAAGAGCAAAGCCTCGCGACGAGTGTCGTGAACGGGTAGGGTACCCTGTCCCTTGAAGCACACCATAAATCGACCACTTGTCTTCCCAGGAAAGTTGTTCTATGATTGCCCCCCTTTTACCCACTTTGATCGCATATGATTCATTAACTCCATTGATTTCCTTTCGTCTTTAACACATCCATTTCTCCTTGGATAGATGTGCACTCCAACAGAGGTCTTCTTTGTTTCTCCCATTGAAATTAACTCCCAAACACCCGTCAACACCGTGGATAGCCTTGATTATCTCTTAGTCCAATAATAAGAGTTTCCTTGAGTACGAAATTTCCATATCCATTTAAATAGGAGCCCTTCTATTCATTTGCAAAGAACCGGCTGGACAACTCCAAAACGGCCACCCCTTTCATTAGCCTTATAAACCTTTTCTCCACAACTCACACCCAATTTTCTTCTCTACTGTTGCAGGTTCATGACCTTTGTGAAAAATTGTTCCTACGGATTTCTTCCAATCCGTAACACACATCTCAGAACTTTAAAAATAGAGAAATTAAAAATAGGAATAGTACCTAAAACAGCCTTAACGAGCGTCAATCGGTCCTCTCCATGGAAAGAGATTGGACAGCCTTCCATTTCGATAAGGTTTCTTCACTTTTTCCACAATTATCGATCCAAAGATTGTCTCAATGCATACTATCCACCAACGGATTAGACCACAATAAGAGAAAGGGGGGGGTTTTAAGCACCCTAAAATCCATTTTTTCTTCACAGCGGCATTTTTTTTTTAACCATATCGCCATCGACATGAACACCATATTTTGCTGCTGTCTTACACTATTGATTCGAAAGCCCAGAAGCCTTGTGAAAACTTCTCTAGGCCTATGGAACAAGTCAGTTGGGTAATATTACTTTCACACCATTGCCCAATAAAAACCGCATCATCCGCGTAAAACATATGGGAAAGATTCACCGAGCCTCCACCTATTTTTATGCCATGGAATCTTGCCGATCTTACTATACGTGACATGAAAAAAGGAGCTGGTGAAAGAACTTTTCCCATCACCAGGAATGAAAGAAATGGGGATAAAGGATCTCCTTGCTTAAGACCTTTGCCAAATTGAAAAAAAACTCCTTCCGTTAGGACTCCCTTAATTTAACCAATATAGATCCTCTCGACGACCTAACAGGCAACATTGATAATCGCCAGTTACACCACTTATTTCAAAACCGAATTAAATTTATTTAAGAACATCATCAAGAAGTCCCACTTAACGAATCATATGCTTTCTCACAAAGTCAACTTTGAATATAAGTGCTTGTTTATGTTTTTGATTTACCCATTGAAGCACTTCATTAAGAATAAAGGGCGCTTTGTCCAAAATTATGTCTATCGAGATGGAAAGCTGGATTTGACCCTCTTAGACAATCCATTTAGAACACCCAACAAGCGTATGATTCCGCCAATTAAAAATTTTTCTTGCTATAATTTTATTTAAAGGACTCCCCAACCAAGCATATATCGGTCGATAATCCTTAACACGGCTAGCAGATTTGATTTTTGGAATATAGCGCATAAAAGACGCATTACATCCCTTTCTGAATCACACTGTACTCAAACGAATACCTGACAGCTTATCAAACATCACTCTTAATAAGGTCCCAAAATCGGCGAAAAAAACCGAAGGTAAATCCATCGGGACCCGGTGCTTTGTCCGACCCACACTCCCAGACCGCCCTTTTAATCTCTTCGTTTGTAACTTCACATTCAATCTCCTGCTTCTCCTCCTCCGAAATTTGCTTAGGAAAATCCATCTGAATCTTCACACCTGTTATTATCAGAATGACAAATCTTTTGTTAAGTGGTTATTTAAAAAACTCTTGTCACCTTGATCGGTTATCAATCAAGGAGCTATCCGCCATAACGCCCCTAATGTCAGATGTGTTCGTCTATTATTGGACATGCCAAATGGAAAAAAACTGCCAAGAACATTTTCCGTCAACCTCAATGGTTCTATCCCCCCCACAGAACGTTAGCCTTTTGAGCCCATTCTCCATCGATTGCGTCATATTCTCAAATGTCATGAATCTTGTTAATAATATCCACTCTTCTACTACCAATATACCCTCTTCGTCCCTTTTCCTCTCTCGCCGATAGATCTCATCAATTCACCTCAGCTCCTTTTTTATATTGCGTTTTTACCAAACCCACCTTAGATCTATAACCACAGTCCACTCTGAATTTTTTCATTTTAGATATTTTTACTTGCCCATTAAATATTCTAATTGCATTTGACTCCTACTCGGCTGGTACTCTATATTACCAAGCCATCCTCACCGTTTTATTAACTAACACATCCATTAGCGAACCAATAGTGAAAGAATTTTAAAAACGAAATAGGGCATAATCAAGGTGAGATTCTCGAAGAGTTACTCGCGATGGTCCGGAATGAAAGTCCATTTCCAAAGATTTAGCATTGATATTCGGACACAAGTATTCATAAGGGGACTATACGATATCAAAAATTATCCAGGTTACTCATTTTTGTGGCCGGACTTGTTGGTGTGACACCTACAGGTATTCAGTCATTAGGAGCATCCTCCTAATTTCACCCTCCACCAGTAATGATTTGAATTTGTAATAAACGAAATTAGTTATTAAACAATTGGCTTCTAAATGTAACGCCATATGCATTAAAGACCAGAGCCAAAATGAGCCCAAAAAATAACGATCCAGATTTTAAATCCTACCTCATATTAAAATCTCCTCCATGACTAAACCTCTCCTTTTTCCCATATTCAAAATCTCATTTTTGCAAATAATCACCAACAGATCTATAGCCATTTTCGACTTTAGAATACATGAGAGGACAGACGATACCACACCGGCGATCCAATATAATAAAATTTGACTCGTCTGACACCCCACACACCTCCCACGAACCATGACAAAAAGAATCCGAAAAATCGTAAAAGCTAGAATTCTCCTTATGGAAACTAGTTTAGGATCCCTACACACATATAAATACCCCCCCGATATTTCCGACTGGCATCACTATGCACATAATCGAACGACAATTTCCCAACATCTCTTCCACTAAAACAAATCCATTTTCCATTTTGGTTTCCTGCAAAGATCAAAAAAAAATTCACCCTTATTTTTACGTTACATAACTCCTTTACCCACTCTATTCTTAGCCTTTATGCCAAGGGACCTTGTATGTTTTAAACGAGAGAAAAAATTCATTAAACTCCTCCTCGGTCCCCTTTTCCCTTGTGTTTCAATTATTCTGGGCATGTGTAGACTACATCCTCCAGCTTGTTTGTACCCCATAATTTGGCCCAACTCGTACCACTTCGTCTCAAGCAAAAAAACAAGGATCCTAAGAATCGATGCCTCCGGTTTTCGACCGGATACTTCAGATTTTTTAAAGTGACCAGAGGACACAGGAATTGCTAAATCAGTCCTTAGTATCAAATGGTTCTATAAAGATGTCACATTACCTTCATCCTTTTTACTCATATCAGGAGCGTTATCTTCTTCATTCACATGACTAATTGCATCAAAATTAACATAGTTTTCCTCCTTACATTCTTTTGGGGAAAAACCAGGTGGGTACCTTTTTTTAAACATATCCACTGTTTTTTTACCACTCCCATCTTCTTCTCACTTTTTTTGTTTTGTTAAGAATTGAGTATGATATTAAAGGATCTTCAGATAACTTCATTTCTTTTTACCTCTCCTTCCTCCAAGTGTCTAGCTATTTTCACCTTTCCCCAAATCGAATTCATCTTGATCCCTTCGATGTCTCATCGTCCCCAAAAATGATTAGTACCTTGATCCATCAACATCTTTCGACAGAGTTGACATGCTCTAATTCTTCATTTCGGTTTCCTCGTTAAAATCGGGACCCTCCGGTGGTGTTCATTTGCACGTATCAATAAATCTTGCCACGATGATGGATTTTGAACTCCGTCCAGTATGCTTCTTTCCACCATAGTATGATGCACAACGTTTCGGAAATGGAAAGCAAGAATCCTTATCCGGATCATCACTATCAAGATGAACCCCCACTTTAGCTCGTGCCCAAAATTCTTTTAAATGTGTATATCCGTTCCATAGTTTTAAACGGAATATTCCTCTTCAGCGTTTCAACACACGCTAATCCTTTTATCAGGTTTTGAAAAATCCAAACGAAAGCCATCAGTGACCTCGAAAACCAGGAACCCTACTACTCACGATGCTTGCACCGAAAATTTATTATCAATTTCTTTATTTGGCAAATTCATCTGACCCCAAAAATTCGCCAATTTGTTTTTTTAAAATTTCTGATTTTTCATGTTCCACACAACCTTCAATGATACAATGCTATTTTAAGCTTAGCCAAAGCTATCAGCAAATTCCTTCACCCTCCCCCAAAATGGCATTTGATAAACTCCCTAGTCGACACGCAACCATCATCCAAGGCAATTGCAGCAGTATCGTCACCTGTTAACCTCTCACCTTTCAAAGCTTTAACATAAGAGTTGTCCCTTTTAAAAGTGACATTGTCCTAGGGATCACATTATAAATTACTAAATGAATTGTTCTTATCCTTCCTGTTCACACCAGTACCCTTGTTCTCTGCTTTCACACCTTTTTCACTTTTTCTATGAAATCTAGAAATATTAGCATGAAGCTTGTGGCTATCAATCCACACCGTGCATAAGTTGTTTACCAAACGCTCCTCGCTAAACACATTAATGAACGTAGTCGAAAGCAAATCTCTTTACCATTTTTGCATCTTTTATTTGGTATGAACGAGTCCACCACATGACCGTACACTTTACATGAATGAAATAACTCCTTCGCAGAAATCGATTCGGGAAAATTAGTAACATACACAATAATGGATATCTTAGCAACATCATCTTCCATAGATCTATGTGAGCCCATATCGATTGAATTCGAAACACAAAATAAAACCAGGAAAAAGAAGAGAAAAGAAAAGAATAAAAAGAGAAAAAAGAAAAAGAAATGAGAGAAAATAGGAAAAAAAAAAGGAAAAGAACGAGAATAAAAAAGATCCTTCCCTTATTGGAATTGAAGGGAGGTTATGAGTACGAGAAAGGGGGTGTAAGGAAGAGTTACAGAAGACAAACCGAAGTCACATACGACGAGAGTAGTTTTGAATGCTATATGGAGGGAAAATGATCAAAACTAAAAAAAACAAAACAAGATCCAAACACGAAATAGCTGCGAAAGGGAAAAGGAGAAAAGCATCTTTTTTGATCTCAAATAGGCAAAAAAAAACTGTATTATCTTAACTATTTAGACTAAAGAATTAATACCCTCCTAAACAGCGATTTCCTAAACAAAAAAAAATCAACCTAAACGTTGACATAACATCAAACAAAAACACTCAAGGTAATAAAAAAAGTTAGGCAAAAAAAAGACATCCTAAAAAAGAAATAACCTCTATTAAAAGACACCAAATCGAAAACAACACATGTCGTAACGTTAATAAGTTTAGTCGTCCTTTGTAATTTAAGATTCATGATTGTAGTAGTGAGTTAATTTCTACGTACTTATGTCTAATATAATAAGATTTGGTCACCCCTCTGTACTTGAAAAGCCCAACAAAACCGTTACACCACCCAAGGACGACATCCACACAACACGAAGTTATTAGGACTTTATCTTGTCTGGGAGTTGTCGTTTTTTTTTTTTTTGTTATGGTCCCTTTTTTTTTTTTTATTCTTTTTTTTAAAACAAAGGAACAAAACTTAGGATACTACTAACTTAAGCTTATTACTTTTAGTTCGCCTTTCTAAAAAAGCTTACTTTTAGTTCGTTATGCTGTTAATATATATCTCTGCATGACACAAATTCTTACAGTTATATTAAACATATATTTAAATTAGGTTTTGTGTAAAAAGCACCCATTTATCTTTTTAAATCACGCCGCCCATGATAATGGGGTAGATTAGATTTTAGAAACGTAGAATTAGTTTTTTTAGAGGTTTTTTAGGATTGGGAATTGGCCCCCAACTATCCTCACCTAGCCTGAACCCCATAGGGACGCTAACGAAGAGCGACAGCTTAGTATTCTGTTGTTTTAGCATTTTAATTTAGCATTTAGATCTAATTGAACGTTTAATATGTTGATTTGTTAGCCACTTACAAGAACAAAGAATAAGCTAAGATCTATTTAGGAGATGTTGTACATATTATGATTATACATAAAACTATGTTATCAAACATTTTTATACAAAAAAAATTGCTATTACTCACAGCTAGTGCTTACTGCTACTGCTTAATTCTATTATTATATTTGCCAATCACACCCGTAATGAAACATAACAAATACCCGTATAACAATGAAATAGGAAAGAAAGTATGTTGCTATTTTACGACATAATTTTTTTTTTTTATGATATAAATTGTAGAATATGCAATACCGAAACAAAACAATGAATGTAATGATGTGTTATACTATACATGAAACAACATAGTAGCATGTTACAAGTACATGAATACATAATTTATTAAAGATTAATGCCATAACAATGTTCCACCAAACATGCCAAAATATAACATGCAACTTAAAACATGTAAAACAAATGAGCACGTGACAAACCACATGTCAAGGAACAAAACTGCGCCACTATAAAAGAACGAAACATAAAACACACAAGTACACAGTCAAATCCAACAAAAACACACTGACAAAACTCACAGAAACATCCCAGAAACTCATATCTATGTTTTCATATCATCATATCCATCTGTGACTCAACCCCATAATTCCATGCTACCATTTTTTTATTTATTACCGCGTTTTTATTCATGATCTACCTTATTTAATATCTTTCAATATATATATATATATATTTTTTTATGTTTGCTTGAAAAAGTTGACATGTTTTGGAGGTACAATATGTTTAAGGTGCATCTAGCAGTGCTGATTTGTGCTATATTGGTATTTGATCACAGTTTTAGTCTATGCTGGTCTTTGAATAACGAAGGTGAGGCGTTTTTCGTAAAATTGTTTAAAGTCTTTGATTATGGATTCAAATTTGGTTAAGGGGTGTTTATATAAAGAGTTGTGATATGAGTAATTCTAAACACCTTGAAAATTGTATTATCGCGCTATAAGGTGATAAAGTGGTTTTAATGATTTTGCAGGGTTAGCTTTGTTGAAGTTTAGAGATGGGATTGAGAAGGACCCTTTTGGGGTTTTGTCTGGTTGGAATAAGGAAGGTGATTTGGGTGATCATTGTTCGTGGTTTGGTGTTGAGTGTTCTGATGGAAAAGTGGTGATCTTGTAAGTTTTGTCACCTCATTATAGATTAGATTGTGTTCATAAGACATCATTAGTGTATCTGATCGTTTTAGGGATGTTTGAGTATTGGAATTGCTTATTGAAACTGCCTGATGTGTTTGGATCCTTATGATCTTAAATCCTTAAAAAAAGTCGATTTGTCAAACACTCCAACGACAACAGCTTGTATGTTTTTTGCATTTCTTCACATCATAAAACTACTTATGTTTTTTTATATTAAGCAACTTCAAAAAAGTAATTATTTAAAACTGTTATTTCACCCTCAAATAATCAAATAAGCAGTTTGGATAATAAAATTTCAACACCCTCAAGACTACGTATAAGCAGTGTCAATAAGCAATCCCAAACGGGCATTAGTCTTAAAGTTATCCTTATAGTTATGTATCTATAGGAACTTGAGAGATCTATGCCTTGGAGGAACGCTTGC
Organism: Tanacetum coccineum; assembly: GCA_026074375.1. Lineage (NCBI taxonomy): Eukaryota > Viridiplantae > Streptophyta > Magnoliopsida > Asterales > Asteraceae > Tanacetum > Tanacetum coccineum. The sequence continues at coordinate 15,746 of BQNB010001090.1, forward strand.
ACCCGAGCTTGGGAAGCTTACAAATGTGAAATCCATGTAAGCTCCAAGATTGTAATTTACAGTTTGCGTTAGTCACTTATCATGTTCTTATGATTATATCTTGTATGCTATATGGGCAGTATTATACGCAATAATTCTTTTTACGGAACAATTCCACATGAGATTGGAGATCTGGAGGAGCTGGAAGTGCTGGATTTGGGACACAATAATTTCACCGGGCCATGGCCATCTGATCTTAGCAATAAAAAAGCTTTATCAATTCTGTAAGTTACTATTTCGCATGTTACTTGTGCAATATATTCAAAATCATTTTGCTAACTCTTAGTATAATAACATTTATCGTCTATTTCTGCAGTTTGTTGGACAATAATAATTTTCTTGAAACTCTTCCCCATGAAGTATACAATCTTAAGACATTGTCTGAGTTTCAAGTAGACGAGGAACAACTCACAAACTCTCATAATGATCTTAACTGTAATACTAGGTAAGCATCCTACGGTTTGACTTTATAGTCAGGCTGACCAATTTCTGCTTATAAATCCATAATGTTAAATTCTTGTTCTATATATCTCTTATAGGAATGTTGCTACAGAAAGGAAGTTGTTACAATTTTCACCGTCACCTTCACCATCACTATCACCATCACCATCACCAATATCATCTATATCGTTTCCTCCATCACCCATGTTGTCTCCATCAGAGTCACCTTCACTGTCCCCTGTACCTCTACCCTTGCCTATGGACCTGCCTCCAACAAGTCCACCAACTGTTTCTAGAGTACCAGAGATGGATCCTTTTATAGCTCCTTCACCTGACTCAAACCCGAGCTTTAGGAGTACTAAGAAACATCACAAGGTTCTGATGTGGTCTGGGGTAGTAGGGGGTTCTATATTTTTATTTCTTTCGGCTTTCGGTTTTATTTTTTTAAAAAAAAGTAAGGTCGTTACAGTTAACCCATGGGCCACGGGTTTAAGTGGGCAGCTGCAGAAAGCATTCACAACAGGTCATTTCTCTTTCTTTCGTTTTGTTTTTGGGTTTCAGTCTTTGTTTTTTGATATGTGTACTTATATAACTAGTGCTGGTATTACAGGTGTTCCAAGTCTCCAACGCCCAGAACTTGTAACAGCTTGTGAAGATTTCAGTAACATAATTGGATCTATGGTGGATGGTACCGTGTACAAGGGGACTCTTTCTAGTGGGGTTGAAATAGCTGTAACCTCCACTGCTATTACATCAGTCAAAGATTGGACTAAGAAACTCGAAACACAGTTTAGAAACAAGGTTAGAAGACTAGTAACACATTAACGGTTGTTTGGATTTGCGTTTTGATATTTATTTTCTGATTGTTACTTCTTTTTATTTTCTACTAACTTTTGGTCTTTATATTACAGATAGAAATGCTGTCAAAAGTGAATCACAAGAACTTTGTGAATCTTATTGGCTATTGTGAAGAACAAAATCCTTTCACAAGAATGATGGTTTTCGAGTATGCTCCAAATGGAACTCTCTTTGAGCACCTACACAGTAAGTTCTGTTTACATCTTTACTAATCGTAATTACTAGCATTTTAGGTCAACTTTGTTGACATTTTCATCGCCTTCATAAGATTAGTTAATGATATCATGTAGTTGTTTTAAAATTCACATAATTGTTATTATATATATATACCCTTTAAATAATCTAGTGCATTGCAGAATCAAAACTCTATTTGACCCTTTAAAATCTAGTTGTGAATTCATGGTCAACTATCTGACTTTTCCATAGTCTTCATTAGATTTGTAAACTAATCATGCATACTAATCCAATAATTCATTTTAAACTAAAAGAATTATTAAGACCCTTTATTCTAGTTTAGCATCAACAATAATTTTGAGGGATATTCATCCAGAACTACACCTTTTTTTTTCCTATGATGACAACTGGTATGCACATCTAAAGCACATGCACTTGAAAGGATTAGGTAGTGATTCACTGATTCATAACTAAAGGTGTTAACTTGGGTAGGTTGTGAACTTGTGATACAAGTTTGGATCGAAACGGTTCAAAACGTTCACATGGGTTGATCTGCATACCTTTCTCTCAAAATAATTCTTATTAATAAGTAATGTACTGTATTAATTATGATGCATAAACAATACCTATAACCTATATAGAAGGTGTATGCATTAAAAAATAGGCAGTATTTGGATTTCCAACCCGTTCGACCCATTTTGACTTGTTCTATTTTAGCTAATATATTCTATGTGACCAGTTTGAAATATAACAAAACTCAAATCAACCCATTTTGAAGTCTTGGATCGTAATTGCTACCTCATACTCATAATTATTGACCATATGCTGATTTAATATAAATATTATTGTTGATTATCCAGTTACAGAAGCATTGTTGATTATCCATTATTATTGACCATATGCTGACCATTTGTGGAATTATTGTTGATTATCCAGTTACAGAAGCAGAACATCTGGACTGGTCTATGCGACTACGCATAGCTATGGGCATGGCATACTGTCTCGAGTACCTACACCAACTCAACCCACCAATCTCCCACAAAAACCTACAATCATCATCCATATATCTAACTGAAGATTACGCAGCCAAAATCTCAGATTTCAGCTTTTGGGATGCAGCAAAAACAGGACCCAGAAAAAATGAACTTTTGGAGGCCCCGAATTCGTCTCCAGAGAGCAATGTCTACAGCTTTGGTGTAATCCTATTAGAACTGATCACTGGTAAGATGACTTATAACAATGGCGCTCTTGAAGACTGGGCATCAGATATCTTGAGAACAGAACCACCCTTGACTAACATAGCAGATCCAACTTTAAGTTCCTACGAATCAGATACACTTTACAAGCTTTTCGAAGTGGTAAAAAGCTGTGTTCTTTCTGACCCGAATCAAAGACCTAATATGAGTGATGTGACAGCCAAGTTGAAGGAGATCACAGCTGTGGCACCCGAAGGCGCAATACCTAGATCTTCCCCACTTTGGTGGGCAGAACTCGAGATTTTATCATCAACAGAGCCAAATTAGTTTAACTATTTAATTTGTATCTACTTCTGGATTGAGTGTTCTGTACATATTATTGGGTGATGATCAACACTTAATAAGTATTGATTTTTTTTATAATCTTTAAACCACTGTAATTCCATTAGTACCTCAATATATAAGACCATAAAGGGAATCTTGAAACTCAAAAGGCATAGGCAATACAAATGTTTGTATCATTCAAAATTTTATATAGAAACAATTATTTTACTACTTACAACTTACAACATGACTCTGAGGGTCGTATGTATGAAATGCCATTTTCCTCCCTCATTTCGAGCCTACACAAATGCGTGTTACGTGTAATATGTCAGTTAAAATTTTGAATCGCAGCCTGCGAGCTCCTTAATTCTGAACATCGACAAATTCTTGTTCTTCCCTCTTTTGTCATACATTGTGGGACGAATCTGCAATGATATGTTCTTCAAGACAGTTGCTTCTTGAGGGAATTGAACCATTGGAGGGTGTGGTCGTTCTTCAATACATCTTTTGAACATGAATGGAGAAGGCAAACAATAAATGCATGAGAACTGTACAACTCATGTATACTCAGTAGGCTGTTTGTGTGATCTACTATAGAGCTCGAGAGTCTCTTTGTGATTGGGATCCAAACAGAGTGCTGCCTCACAATCTTGGACAGCTAAGCCATATTCACCCATTGACTCGTAGAATGCAGCTCGAAGATGGAGCATTTGCAGTTCAGGTTTGAATGCTATGGCTTTTGTAAGCTCTTCAACAGCTTCAGTTTCTTTTTGTTCATCCATTAACACTGTTAAGAAGACGTTCAATACATTAACAATTTGAACTACATGTCACATAAACAAGTAGCAAAAACTCCTGAACACAATTATACAACATTTGAAAATAACATACGTTAGGAATAAAAGTGTCTATTATTAGATATTAAGTGGTCTTATTTATATTGTATTAGTTTTAATTATGTTTTACCTTTATTAGAATTGTAATACGGTTAAGTGAGCTAAATAATGAAAAGAAGCTCACTAACCACCCTTAGTTAAGTAGAGTAGGAGTATAAAGCCATAGTGTGATCAACACTATAAATACCTTCCATTAGATGGAAGGTAGGCTAAGCTTGTCATTTGTAAAACTCTCAACCTCTATTCTCCTCTCTCTTTTAATACATTTTGCACTTTACTTTTGAAAAGACTTGCTTCCTCTCTTTCAATCTCTATTATCCTAAACCGTTCTAAGTGTGATACGATATCATAATTGTGACCTAACAAGTGGTATCATACGCCATTAGAGATTTAAGAGTGATCTATATGTGGAAATTCGGTTCGTATACGTTATCGTGTGATCGAGTTTGAGTGTGACGTGATCGAAATTGATTCGAAGTGATCGAATTCGATTGGATTGTGTTATTTACGTGTGCGTTAAACATTTTGATTCAATCGAGATTGACTAGACTTACGGTTTAATCGTATGTTTGTCAATTTTTTTTGAGTTTAAAACGATTTCGGTTGAAATTTACGTATTTAGATACAATCGAGATTGACTAGACTTACGGTTTTATCGTATGTTTGTGAAAATCGATTGATAGCGGGAAAATACTTTGTTGAAAATACGATTCATAGGATTTCTACTAATTTAGATTAAAAAAAAATCCGTTTTCATAGAAATTGCACTAAAATTCGATCCTATAACCGTTTTGATAGAATTTGATAAATTTTGGGTAATTTCGATCGAAATTCAGTGTGTATAAGAACTTGATCGAAATTGTGGTGTTTGTCCGAGAAGTGAATATATCCGAGATCTGTTTTGTCCGAGAAAACGTTAACAGAGTTTAGTGCTGTCCGATATCGGGTGTAATACACGATTGGATCGAAATTGATAAGTTTTGAATGGATTAACAGTTTGTGCATCGAATTTGTGGTGGGAATTTCGATAGGATAACTGGTCTTGTGGATTTTGTGGAAGAAAATTATCGGGTGTCATTCTCATTTGGATGTGCCGTTGTTGTGAAGTGATAAGGCAAAGGGTATGACTTAATGACAAAATTAACATTAATTGACATGTTCTCGTGCGAAGTGGACGTGGACATGTTTCGTAACAAAATTATAAGTCTAATAATGCTAGGTCAAAGTTTGGGTTAAGTTAAGTATTGTGAATTCTACCCGGGACGGAACATTTTGTGACGCCTAGCACCCAAAGCTAAGTCTTCAAAATGATAATCATGATCCCTAAAGAATGATAATCAAAGAAAAAACTTAGAAGGATGTAGTTTGAAAAAAAATCCGCTAACGGTGATTGGCGGACTAGTACCTGCAGGCGCAAGAAGATGGCAAGGTATGAGTTTCTGATGCATATACTATGAACGAATTTTACATTAATTCATAGAAGAGCATAATTTGAACAGAGATTACCTTATATCCTAAATAAGGGAAAAGTTATAATGATAAATGACACGCAAAAGAAGACGTCTAATTGTAACCTAAAAATAATCCAAAATGATGGTAGTGTCTCATTGCCATACATAGAAAATTTTTAATCTCTACCATCACACTTCTGAGTTTAGTCTTCCCCTATAAAGTTAGTTCTCTGGCAAGGACAAAAACAATAGGAATAGTCTTCTTGGTACAGAGAAGGTTGTTACACATTGATTGTAAAACTCGTAAAGCAAAGAAAAACGAAGACTTTCCCGAATTATATCTAAAGTGAACCCAAAACCCTAATCTTACACCAGTGCTATCTAAAGAAGTTCAACCCGAGGGGATATTTTGTGTTACAAGATAGAGTAAAAAACTTGACCAAGTTTAACTGTGTCCGAATGCCCTCACAGCTAATCACCTTTCTAGCAAAAGTGAGGGTACGAAGATGAAGTCATGGCCTTAGCATGATCCAGGGGCTCGTGTTGTTTTTTAACTACACTGGCATAGGAAAATCTAAACAAACGCCCGGAGATAACTTATAATCCTCATTCAAAATGGGAAAAATCCTATTCAAAATAGATATTTCTGAGGTGACAAGGACAATATATTCAATCGCCAAGGATTTCCTATTATAGTATATTAATGTGTTTTGATAGCATTACTATATATTCTAAACATCTAATACTTCCTAAGTTCATTATTTCGGGTTACGACGAAGGAGTACTGCGGCTCCTATATCCTGTATACGGATAAGTACACATATAAGAGTTCCATCAGAGTAGCCATACATAGATCACTGGTTGGCATTGTCACGGTCACAGTATTAAGTCCGTTTTTCATATGCAGATGCACATTTTTACCTCGAATTCTCTATGAGCTTTGTCCTCTCTCATATGCAGTTTTCCTTTCTATCTCTTAAGTTTTTAATAAAAAAATCAAAAAGAAAAAATTAATTATAATTTTACCTTTATACCCTTTTGATTTAAATAATAAAAATTAATATGAATTTTTTTTTGATTGGTTGATGTTGGTTCTCGCAGTTCTGTACATTTATTTGGTTCTGAAAAGAACCTCACCCTATATATATATATATATATATACCCTTTTTTCATCGTTTACATTTCTTGCTATAAAAGTATACATCTATATTCAAAAGGATCACTTACTTGTCCTTTCCGAAGTCCATCTGAAGGGCATTTAAGAGCATCAATAAGAAGTTGTATAACATAGGAAGAAGAATCGGGATCCAGAGATGAATCAGCCAGTGTATATGCTTTAAGGAAAAAAGCTTCGAATGATCGCTGTATAGAAATGGACTCTTCGGCTTTAGATAGAGCTTCTTCACGATAACCAGTGTCGTATAAAATCCACCCTTCGTATACAAGCCTTTCATGCTTTGTATTTGCAAGATTTCTAGCCAATCGTAAACTACGCATGGCTGCCTTTTGGCAGTTTAATCTGTTACCATGAAGAAAAATGGTTCTTTGTAAGACCCTAACACAAACTTATGGGGTGTTGGGTTTGGATTTGCATCTGAAACTGCATATCTGATTATCACGGCCGCAATAAACAGTTTTTGATGCACAACTAAACAGATTATGGTAGTTATTATTTGCTTATATAGTAGTCATATGATTGGTTTCATACATGCAACAAAACTGATTATCAAAGTGTAACATAAATTAGCTAATGACAGCTTCTTTTAACCTAATTCAAGAGTGTTTCTCCCATCTCCCAAGACGTATTTCATATTTTACGAAAATGTCGTATTCGATCATTCTTTTAGACAATAAAAATCCATAAAGCAAACCCAAACATCATCTCTTGCAACCCATTTTATACCGCTAATTATCTGATTTGTCATAATCGCTTTCAAAACGCTCATTCAAACACCCTCAAACAAAATTACATCAAATAAAGGAATATTAGGCATGGAGTTTACCTTAAAAGAAGTAACGACTGCCTGAACCTCAAAAGACTATTTCCACGGTCTCGAGCAATCATATGATGTATTATAGCAAGTGAGCCAATATCATCTATACAAGACCACCTATCATAAAGCTGCAGCCAGCAATCAGCGAGACTCCATTGTTGCACCCGTTGGCTCAGAACATCTATCAAGTAATCACCTCTCATCTTACCATGAAACATCATGTAATAAGGCTCCAAACTTAGTAAAGCTCTAATATCCCTCACCGCAGCTTGGTAATCCTCGAGGGCAAGATAGAACCACGCCCGTAATTCAAGGCAATCAGGAGTAACCTTAAATCGGATGATTTTATTGATTTCTTGGATAGCTTCATTGATCAAATTCTCGGACACCAGTGATACAGCTCGGTATTTATAAGGGTAAGCAAGAGTAGGATCCAACTTAGTGGCTTCTTCTAAATCTGATATTTTTTTTGTGCCAAGAGTGTATAAAGATCTCTCCTGATACATCCATCCACTCGGTTTATACTCTAATAGGAGCGTGTCTATTATACCACGTGCTAAATAGGTCTTTCCTTGTTTATGCATAGTTCGAGCCATGCCAGCTGCTGAATAAACATGACCCAATCCAAATGCTGTCTCGAAACAACTTTGAGCGTCTTTATATTCTTCTCTTTCATATAACAAGACACCCAATTGATGAAACGCAAGCATTTTCTGCCAATCTTCCGTTGCACAGTCGAGTAATCTTTCCAATAACATGACTGCATTTGCCGATGTCATCTTTTCCTCCATAGCCACTTGGCTAAGGAAATAATACAACGAAAACGACGCATGACCAACCATTTTCAACTTCTCCATAGCGTCAGGACCACAAAACAAGCTCAAAACTTTAGGATTATTTAACGAACTCGGTAACTCTCTCAACACAACCTGCAAACAAGCAGCTACCAAAAGACTCGCACTTTCTTCAAACCCATACTCAATAAAAATCAATGCATCATCAACACTACAAACCAACAACGCTAAATAAACCTCACAGGCCGCCTTCATTTCCTCACAACAAAACTTCTCGGAAAACGACAAAATCTCCAAAACTATACTCGGAGAAACAAAATCCAACAACTTTTTCGTCCTACTAAAAACCTCCACACCCCTCATCCCCTCCACCGATATCCCAACTCGCGAAAAATCAATAACTCCCTTCTTAGACTCAACAAAACTACCATATAACAACGTATTTAACGGACTCGATAACATACCTATTTTACCCCTAACACAATTTACCACCTCATCCCCAATTCGAAAACCAACAATCTCATCATCAGGTCTTTCTAAAAGCAGTCTCTCTACCATCGGACTATGTGCATCATTAAATTCAAAATCAACTTTTTTGGACTCATTTTCACACACACATTTTCCACAACAATCCATACCATAAACCAAGCTCGATTTCGGACACTCGAGCACTTTCCCAATACAACCCAAACCCGAAACACCAACAAGCTCACATTCCCTCCTCTCATACCTCAACCAACTACTCAAAACCACTTTCTTATGCACATCAAAAGCACACTCTCTAGCACTTAACAAACATCTCCTAACCAACTTATAATCACCCACAACACACAAAACACCAAATTGCTCCACATAAACATCACATTTCTCAAAATCCTCACAACCCTTTATTTTTTTATAAATTTCAGAACTTTTTTCCACAAAATTTAAAGGGTTTAAAAAAGGGGTCATTTGGGGCTCTATTTGGTGGGTGTTTGGCAAACCATATAACAAAAACCCATTCTTGGATATATCATCATGTGGATGTGATAGGATTGAGTTGAGTGTGATAGCATGGACTTGTGTTGGGTTTTTGTAACGAGGGTGTTTGGTTTTGGAAGTGAATTGGTGGATTAAGTTTAGTATTTTGGTTGATCTTGGTGTTTGAGGGGTGGACATGGTGGGTTAAAGGGGTGTTTGGTAATGGGTTTAGATGGTGGTGATCAGCATTGACGTTGACACTGTGTTGAAAAGAGAGCGTGCATCCGTGATTGTATGAGAGAGAAAAGGGAACGAAAAGTGTGATTTACTCATTTATTGTTATGTCAAAATCAAAATGAATGTCTATTTGCATTTTTTTGACCAATTGAAAGACTTGCTAACCAAAATGAAAGTCTATTTGCATTTTTTTTGTGTTGCCATTGTTATATGGTAGTTTTTTTTTGTTTTGCCAAAATGAATGTCTATTTGCATTTTTTTAAAGGGTTTCCCGATAAATGTATTACTCAAAAAAGTGTTTTAAGAGGGGAGGGAGTGGTCGTGCCATGGGTCGTGCCAAGCTATGGCGCGAGATTGAGCCATGGCGCACCACTTCGTGGTTCGTAGCCAATGCCTCAATCGGCGCCGTAGGCAACAGCCCACAACGGAAATTTTTTTTTTGTTTTAAAGTATTCGTTGGGGGGAGCGGGATTTTTGAAAAAAATACTCCCAAAACCCTATTTTATTACCCATTAAAATCTATAAATACCAAACATTTATAATTTATAACATCATACACATAATTTCTATATAGAATTGCTACAATCAATACTCTCATTTATTCTTTGAAATATAGAATCCAAATTATCTCAATGATTTCGACACAACCAAAACATACGATCATATATGAACTTTCCTTTCAGCCCGACTAAATGATCCGCTAAAATGCGAGATTCGAGTCGAACAACATTTATATGAGTTTGTGTGATGCAAGAAGTCGGGGTTCGTAGTTCCGATCCTATTAGGAGGAGGAAATTCATATATCGTGAACGAGAAGAGGCGAAGAAAGGCTACTCTACGACGAGATACGAAGCATAAATAATCCGGAAGAAACGTTAGGCGAAGGTATCGTGATGAGCTCTACACTGTTTTAATAAAATTAGTCAACGCTATCTAAGTTATGATTTCAGCCTCTTCCCGAGTATTTACTTATATTAGCTCACAGGCTCGATGCGTCCGTCTCGAAAGAAGTATTGTCCCATTTTAAAAGTGCCACATCCCGCCATAACCCACTGCGTACGGCAACTGCGCAACCTTATGCTTTGATGATATTTACAAATTGCTGAACGTACTTCACACGAAATGTTTAGATAAACTTTACTAAATGCAATTCACGTTTTATATAATCATAAGTTTTAAAGAAGACCAAGTGCAAATGATATTGAAAAAAACATATAAATTAGCACGAAGAAAAACATGACTCCCGGGAATGCTCTTGAGTAATTGATATATGCATTGGATTGAAAAAACTGTCTCAAAGAGTCATTACATGGGCAGGTTCCAAAAGAAAGGATCATAAATACCCAACTCTTATGTTAGAAGCTGTTGCGGATCAAAGATTGTGGATTTGGCATGCATATTTTGGGGTTTCCTAGGGCGAATAATGATCTAAATGTGTTATATGGTTCCCCATTATTTGATGATGAACTTGCTGATATAGCTCCAGACTGGTCCGTTTATAGTAAACTTCCATACATACAGAGAAATGTTACTATTTAGTACCAGACGGTATTATCCGGAATGATCTACGTTGTCAAAACGTTTTTGAGTTACAAAGGGATGCCAAGGACCTATAAGTTTAAACAGTTCAAGAATCTGCATGAAAAGATATGAACGGGCAATTCGAGTCCTACAAAAGGTCGTTGGGGGTATTATACGACAAAAAGTTGGGAGACCCGCAGCAGTAGCAATTCAAATCAACAACCTCAAAGACTCATTATTGTAGTAGAATTTTACATAACATGATATTGGAAAACGAGGGATTTGAAGTTAACCTGACATCATTATTTCGGTGAGTCCAGAACGACGAACATGGTTAGGAATTGGTCCGAAAATGTTGAATTACAGTGTTAAGGGAAAGAGCTAAAGAACTTCGCGATAGGAAACGCAAACATCAGATCTTCTGACAAGTACTTGTGGAGCATACATGGAATAATCAGTAGTTTTGTTTTTTTTGTAATGTTTAAGTTTTATGAAATTTAAGTTTTATGGTAATGGTTAAGTTTTTATGCAATGTTTAAGTTTATGTAATGTTTAATTATTTAATTTAATTGTATTTTAATTAAAAATAGTTGGCACCAAGAATTCTGTGTCAAACCAATGCACTGAAGTTCCTGTGCCAAGCATTTTCCTGGCTGCCTAAACCCATGTGCTGACGCGGGACACTTTTTGTGTTTGCACGAAGAGTTGCACGACCGCAGTGGAGCATGGAAGGTGATAGGTCCCGTGCTCTAAGTATATAGGAGTGAATTCTCACATCTCATCCCATTACATAAGAGGTAAAGCTAACATAACAAAGCAAAACTACTATCACAACGAAAGACGACCTTTAACTATATTTGACTCAACCTATGACACCAGTATAAACTAAATTACATTGACTCATAAGAAACGCCAAACAAAACCATAGACATCGAATCAACCATTTCCACTTAAACTAGTAACGTGAATTTGCTCCATGTCCTCGACAACATATTTCATGTCTTCAATTTCAAAGTAGTGAACAATAGACGACGGAGAGAAAACTATATTTCTCTTTGGTGTGTCTTTTTTCCTACCCGGACTAAAATAACTCTTCCTCTTAATAGGGTCTGCATTCTTCCTTATATCCTCAACCAAGTCATCCTTAGACTTCTCTTTGTCTTCTTTAGTTTTGACCTCAATAACACTTAAAATAACCACTTTATCAGTACCCTCCATATCACCAAGAGCACCAAAAGCATTCGAAACCGGTGTACTAGCCATTGAAGAACCAGTACCCACCAATTTCAATTTCTTTTGAAACACATATTTAAAAACCTGCTTGTTAGGTTGATTACGATCCACTCTTATCTCTTGTTTACTTGCCAAAGGACCATGAAATTCCTTCCTCGTAATAGTTTGGAACCCTGCTTGTTAGGTTGATTACGATCCACTCTTGTCCCTTTTTTACTTGCCAATTTTTTAAGTTAATGAATAGCATAGATGGTTGGTCCATCATTTATGGAACTTGACACACTTCCTTGGATATCTTTAGTATAGGCTTACTAGTCCATGCGACTCACATTAGTAATAATATGTAGACATTCAAGACAAGGAAAAATAATAAATTGTCACTTGCTTTTCACTAGTGAAGAAACACTCAGAATGTTGTCTGATCCAGTTGGAGCGATGTAAGTTATGAATAAAGATGGCATACTTGCAATTTGTCTAATTAAGTGGGAGCTATGAGCTTTTTACCTTGTAGGCGCCCTGTTTTATTTTTGGCTTGCCTTGAAATAATAAATCACTTTCCAAATGTGTAACATCTTCTTTTAGTAAGAATCACAGTGTAATATTTGATGTGATAATGCGTCATTTCCTGTAATGTTATCTATAAGATAGTTATGCATGATTCCATTTATTTAATTCGATTAAAGTTACTAATAATGCACTAACTATACATTGAATGGAATTATCACCCTCGCTCTCCCATATACTTATTAATTCATGCATATTCTATCAACTAACCTTGTGCTGGCAGTACTAACCCCTTTAGTACTGTTGGCAGTATTAAGTCATATGAAGATTTATTCCCAACAAGAAATCTTAATTTTGTGTAAGGTACAACATAGAACTATGACTAAGGGTCTTTCTTAAATGCAAGGTAAGAAAACTAATATTGTACTAGGACTTTTACACATAAAATGTATGTAGCCCTATTAAAAATAAATGTCAAGATAAGATGGAAATCTACATGATTATGTTTTCTTCTAAAGTCATAAACATGAAGTATAAAAATTAACTTGAAATTACTATTGACGTCAATAGTCAACGTTTATAATTACTTTAGTTAGATATGGCTATGTATTTTTGTAAAGACACAAACATGAAGCCCTTTAATTGTTGAAATATTTATAACGTAAAGTAAGAAGTTAACTTGTTATGTCTTATTGTTAAGACGTGTACATGAAGTCCTTGACTTGATCAAGACTTATAACAAATAGTAAGAACTGGGTGTTTATGTCTTCTTGTCAGGATATACACATGGAGCCATTGACTTGATCAAAGACTTATACTATAAAGCATGCAATAGGCTTGAAAATATTATTGATTCCATTTGGTTTGACTTAGATGGCAAATATGTGAGCCAAAGAGTATAAGTTCATTTAAAGAATTGTGGGAATTATCTCACAATATCGACCATTATGGAACACCACAATTTATGGTATGTCATACAAGGAAAATTAAACTTTATTGATATTGTTTGATTCTTGATGACTTTAACTGCTTTACCTCCAAAGCAATCATGGTTAGAAAATTAAGTATATCGTGTATATACTTAATATGACTCCAACCTAGTAGGTAACTAAGACATCATTCTATTAATGAAATATGATGAATCCCATTAAGTCTTGATGGAACTTCTGAATTTGTTAAAATCTCTTAGAGCATGTTGTTAACAAACTAAAGTCGAGAATTGTCAAGTATTTTGTATGTCCTAAATGAGAATAATTTATTGTTGCTTAAGATGCCAAGTATATGGAGAATAGTCTCTTATTACAAGAAGCAAGTGGGAGAATCTGTAGATCTAGAAGAGATATAAAAACAAAATACATAACCTTTTGAATACACTAGCGAATGTCATATTGAGCCTAAACATGTAAATGTTGAACCACAGAATAATGTAGCTCTCATTCATAGAACCACACAGATACCTTAAGTACCTGAGTGATATGTTTTTATATCAATGTTGAGGAATATGAGTTAGAGGATCATGGTGAACCTACTAACCAAAGAGATGCATAGATTTTGTATTTGATGAATGACTCAAAACTATGAAGGCTAAGATACTGTCAAAGAAAGATAATCATTTTTAGAACTTGATTAATCTTCACCAATCAGTTAGACTATAAGGTTAAATGAGTTTCTAAAAGAGAAGACTCACAAGGACAAAATTATATACACATCTAGTGCACGTCTGGTAATAGGAGCGTTTACCCATACTCAAGAAGTTGACTTTGATTAAAACTTCATCCGTTTACGAGCATTAAATATATAAAGATGATTAATTGTCATAAATATGAAATATGGCAATTAGATATCAAAACTCTTTGTTGAATGATTACCTTTGCGAGAATGGTGTGTAATAAAAGGGGTTTATGAATCCAAAATAATCTTTAGTAAGTGTACAAAATGCAAGAATCCAAGTATGGATCAAAGCACGCATCTAGGAGCTGAATCTTAAGTTTAATTATAAAATCAATGATTTGATTTTGATTAGAACTGAGATGAATTAAGAGTACACCTAAGAGCTAGTGGGAGTACTATGTTTGTTTTCTTTAAATCACATATGTTTTATAACATATGAGACATAACTTTCCATCTAAGCCAAATATGATCCCTTAGCTTGAAATATGGTTTCTTATGAGATATTTATAAAAAACCATACAACCTTGAAATATATGTTTAAAGGATAAAAATATTCGATGAATAAGTCTAATGCAATAAAAATCATTGAGTAGTTGCAAATTCATATGCAAATCCTTTACATTCTCATGCAAGTCCATCATACTTTCGTTCACCACCATCATACTATGTCACTCATCCTCCATCTGTGCATGATTATGATGATGATTATCAAGGGGAGATACAAGGAGATGCTTAGGAAGACAAACTTTCTACTATAATGATGTTATTGGCATGAGCTATCACACAACATTACTCAACTCTAACTAATAACGTCTTCGTACTTCATCAAACACGAGGAATCAAGTTGTCATACAAGATGGTCGTGTGGATATTCAAAGCAGAAATGTTGGCTATGCTGGGAATGGTAGCAAGAATGTAGAGAGGATAAACAGGAATCAAGCAACTAATGCAGGAAATGGTTTTGCTCAAAAGACTGGAGAAATTGAAGAGAATGTTCAAAGGATTCCTAGAACCACGACTACTCTTGGAAAGACAAATGTTCAGTGCTACAATTGCAATGGAAAAGGCCACTATGCAAGAGATTATCCAAAACCCAGAGTTTGTGATGCTAAGTATTTTAAGGAACAGATGCTGCTCGCCGTAAAAGATAAAGTTGGAGTTAATCTGGATACAAAAGAAAATGATTTCATGCTCATGAATGCATATGATGATGATCAGCTGGAAGAGCTCAATGCATCAGTAATCATAAGTCTAATGTTGAACCGACTTATGATGTTGAAGTTATCAGTGAGGTAAATGCTTCTCAAATTGATCTAATAAATGAATTACTCTCAAAGAGTGATCATGAACAAATAAATCATAAGAAATTCAAAACTATAAAACACACATTTATAGATGATCAAATTGATTCTGATATCATTTTTGATGATCCTTGTATGGAGGATAATAGTGGACAAGCTGAACATGATCCAAATGCTCATGATCAAACTTATGCTAACATTGAATCCCTGATTTATAATGTACAAGTAGAGGCTGAAAATCAACGTAAAATGAACAATGAGCTAAAAAAACAAAATACATTGATATAAAGGGAACTTAAGACGTGTAAGGAACGGGTTAAGGATTTTGCAAAGAAACCAGTTCAATTCATAAATTACAAATCCGAATATGAGAAACTACAAAATTAAATAAGTACTGAAAAACAAACAATTGAAAAACTAAAGAAAGAAAAAGATGAGATTCGAGATCAGTTTTTAAAAGCACGAGATGAATATTTGAATATCAAAAAATTAAACTGAATCTTTCAAAAAGGCTTTCAAAGTAAGAGAGGACAAGTATCTTGATGATATTGTCACGTTAGGAGAAAAACTCAAATCTCATGAACAAGTTGTTTTCAAAATGTCACATTTACTTCAAACATTTCACATGCTTGCTACAAAACCAAATTCGTTTTATGATCCAAACATCAAAATTGGGTTGGGATATGATGTGAGGGTTACGAAGACTTCACAAGAAGTTTTACAATCCCCTAGGCAGTGTACTTAATCGTTGCAGTGTAGTATAGGCAAGACTCGGGGGGTTGTTATCATTCTATAGGGGAATAGGTTGGGAAGGATTGATCATGGTCTAACAGAATTCTAGAGGTTGAGAGAAGATTATTTTTGTGTTTTTATATTTATAAGAAAGCAGGTAAATCTATGGTTTGAGAGGTTGGTTTGTTTAACTAATAACTAAACTAATTAATATCTAATCTACTGGTGATAAGTTTATGATAAGCAAGTGTATTTACCTAATCATGCACTACTCCTCAGATTGTTTCTCTTAGATCCGTTGCTTTTTCACACTTGTGATGATCTATGTAAGTATTTCCTAGGTCATGAACGGATTACACGAACCCGCCGTCTATTTAATATTCCGTTAGGGCAACACACAAGTAAGGTAGTATAAAGACTATTACATGGCCCCTAAAAGTATATTAAATGCATGTGAAATAACTTAAGAGTGATCAACCATATAGTGGGTAAGGTAGTATAAAGACTGTTACCGATGGTATCCTTTCTACACTACTCGCGTTTCCCTAGACATATCAACAGCGATACAGACAAAAGCTGGTTTTCTAAAGCCTAACGTGCACATTCATCAACAAGAAGCAACATCAAAAGGATCTATAATTTAAGTTTCACGCAATCATAGATAATTACAAAGGAGGGTTTAGCCTCGCATGTTATAAAGAAAGTAAGAAGATAAATTAATCAAACAACACATAGACATATTGAATGATTAATGATAAATAACCTTACTTGTTTAAAACATGGATTCAAGGTAGTACAATAGGATTTTAAGGCCTTAAAAATGACCTATAAAGCTCCTAAAATGACTAGGGTTCGTCTCCCTAGGTTTATACAAAGTTATCCCAAAGTTACACACTAAAACCCTAAAAACAGATTTATGTTTATAGAGATGTCGATGCGACTGCGTCACTTTGTAATCCTGACGCCATCGCCACGTAGATGATTCTAGATCCTCTTTAAGTCGGCCACGTCTTGACGCCGTCGCCAAATTCCTGATGTCTTCACTATATAGATCACGACGACGTCGCTTTATGCTTGCGACGCCGTCTCCAGCCACTGTTTGCATAATCTTCAAGAGATTTGATGTAGGTCTGTAATCTTATCTGTTTCTTCTCTAAATGAGCCAAAGTCACGTGTATTTCCTCCAAAAGCCATCCAAGTGCTAAAAACCTGAAAACGAACGATTAAGCACGTAATCTAGGCATATTTTCATGATTTAGGAGGTTAAATGACCCCGAAATAGTGTATAAAATAACACCTCATCAAATACCCATACACTTAGGATTTGCTTGTCCTCAAGCAAATAGGCTTTTCTACCTAAACAATAGCAGTATTAGGGTCATTTAACCTACTCTTTAAAAGTATTTTACAACACAACCTTCTAGACCTCGTAACTAAAAGCACGAAAAGTATATACTAGCACCTCACATAAGTATTTGGGATTCTCTCTTTCACTCGGGTGTATAATAAATTATAACATAATGGGGAAACGGAATATCAACACTCATTACCTGTCATATCATATAAATTACCATAGGCTTGGTAAAGGATCAAACCTCCACCGCTAGGCGCAAGCATTATTCATTACTATCCAAGAGGTCTTTTAAAGGGTTGTGGGGTGTAGGTTTAAGATAACATTAATGGAAACGGAAACGGATGGGATACATTTAGGGAGTGACTTTTAGGTGAATTTGGAGTGAAAGGGTTAGCTACTTATTTATACGAATACACGTTGGTTTGGTTGCTAAGCCAAAGACTTGGACAAAATATACAAACTCTACAAAACTCTACATCAATCTCTTTCTTTTCCTTTTCTTGACTCTATGATAAACATAGACATAAGCAAATGGTAGCCCATATATTTTTTTCACTCTTTTTTTATATATATTTTTTTCGTATACTTTTGCCCTGCCATTGCTTAAACATATAATACATCATGGGGATAATAGATACACCCCTACACTTGAACTTTTACATACTTGATTATTTACAATCTAACTAATGACCCGACTTGAGATGAATCAAAATAGCATGGAGCTTATTAAGCTCTATTGGGGGTAATAAATTACTTCTTCCCTAATTTTTCATAAGATGAATACTACCATGAATCCCAATCGTCCCAAAATTGTATTTACAAGGATAAGGACTTAGCAATCGTGTACTCAAATAATTAACTTGGATTAAAATAATAATGTACTAAAGGTGAGTACATACAAGGTAGGCTAAGGAGATTTGGGTGTAACGATTGGTTTAAGGGTTGGCAATGCACTTCATTAATAGTCCTGCTTAACCAGAAAATTACAAGAACCGTGAAAAAATGATAGGCTCGAAGGGTTGTACTAGGGGTATCATGCACTAAAAATGAGTACACGGCAAGGGTGTGGGGTAGTTATATAGTCGATGTGACCATAATAACAATTATAGGTTTAAAACATAGGTTAATCCTAGTGCCTCTTATCTAGCAAATCCTAATACTTACTATGCCATAGGACATGTGCATGTGGAAAAAGCCTACATAGATCCTAACTCCCCTCTAGACATTATGACCCGAATGATGTATAATTGGATCATGAGAAGAAAACTTGACCCCAGGGAAGATCCAAATAGAGAAGTGAGCAATTTCACAGGAAGAGTTAAAGGAATGCATATCTTTATAGGAAACTTTACTTATGTTTCAGACTTCATGATTGTTGAGGATATTAGTTCAATCATAAACCCTAGGCTATCACAAGTAGTTTTAGAAAAGCCTTTTTATGATGTATCCAAATATGATCATGATCTTTTATCATCAGGAGTGTGAGATGAGATTTTCATGAATGGGGCTGAAGAAATTGCCTATAAGATGCCCCATAAGATAGAGTAATATAACTCACTATCAGATTTGAAGAAAGAACATACAAAATCTATGTACTTTAGGAAAGCGGAGGATAAGAGAAGAAGAGTAGACTATGTATTAAGCAAAGATATTAGGGTTTAGATGGAATGTTTAGAGTTGACCGAATATAACTGTACTTGAGGTAAGAGGGGAGGAGTCACGTAAGGACGTATGACTTCGAGTCTAGCTACAAGACTTATAAATAAAGAAAAGCGCTTTTTTGGGAGGCAACAAAATTTGGTTGCGTGTATAAGCACTAGTCAAATTTATATATGTATAGTATAAATCCCGTGACAATTTTTCCAAATTACTTCTCAAACAAGAGAAATAAAAGGATAAAATTCTTCACTTAAGGAAAAACACAATAGTATTATTTTTTAAAGGGAAGTATTTCTTCTCGGGTCGTATCCCAACGAAGTCGTGAATTGAGATTCGGGAATAATTCGGATTCGAGTTAAGAATGAATAAAGGATTTTTAAACTTTGAATTATACTACGAATATAATAGCACAAACTAAATACAATTAACTAGCACGAAATTTTAATACACGAAAATTAAAATCGTGAGCTAAAACTGAAATTTAAAATTTTAAGGCACTTCTTTATACAAATTTTATACCTAAAAATCTCAAATTTAAAAGAAAATTTTAGGAAAAGATTTAGAATTTTTTTTTAGCTATTTTTGAATTTTCTTATGAATTTTAAAGAAATGATGAATTAACTAAAAATAAACTTTTTCTAAAAATAACACTAAAAATCTATAATTTTTTATTTTTCAAAAATTCTAAATGAAAAAGAAATGTTTTTTACAAAAAAGAATTAAATTTTCCATACTATTTTTCTATTTCCTATAATTTTTAAGAAAAAGAAATTACTAAAACTATTTTAATTTCTTAGAAAATACAAATTTTAACGTAATTGGAAAAATAAAGAAAAATGATTTTTAACTTACTGAAAATGTGTAGAATTAATGGTATGTAAAATGCCTCCCAATTCTACTACATTTGAACCCTAATTTTGTAATTAAAACCTAAACCCTAATTTTATTAAACTAATTTTAAAAATTATAAAACCTATTTTATAAATCCTAAAAGATAGGGTAGAAAGTGCAACAATTGAAAGTAAAGGGTAGGCGGGGTAAGTAAAAAAAATTTACACTACAATGAAAACAGACAACCTTAAACTATTGAAAAAGTACCAAATAGACCCTACGATTTGGCTTATTTTTGGCTTATCTAAAAAATGAAAATGAGCGAAAACCCGTGATGAGGACACTTCCTTAGAAGTTCCTTGAAACGTTCCCAAGCTTCGGAGAAAGATTCTTGAGCAATTTGTCGAAAATTCGTTATTTCATTCCGAAGATTGGTAGTCTTAGAAGGTGGAAAGAAGAAGTTGATGAACTTAGACACTAAGTCATCCCATGTAAGAATAGAGTTCGGGGGTTCTTTGTCAAGCCATGTTTTGGCAACCCCGTCAAGAGAAAATGGAAAGAGAAGAAGTTTGATGGTGGTGTTAGGTACAATCGGGTACTTTGATTGTAGTTATGTCTCTCAAAATGACAAATATGAGCGCGTTTGAGGTCCTATCATACCTCCTCGAAAAATTCGACTTTGAACAAGATTAATGTAGAGAGGTTTTTAGTTCAAAATTTGAGCATTGATGGGTTGGTACTACTATAGACTTCAAACCCCGGTGGGAGCTTGAAGTTGCTCGGCCGTAGGTCGGTCATCGGCCATTGGAATCGGATCCGGAATGAGAGGGATTGCCTCTTGTTGTTGTCGAGAACGTCGACGATTACGTCTTCTCTGGATTTGTTTATTCCAGGAGAAACGATGTGCGATGCACTTAGTGAACAACTAATAAAAAGAAGAATTAGGGATTAAGAGATTATTTTTGGGAAATTTACAATTTTTTGGTATGTATTAGGGAAGGAAATACAAAAGAAAAATATTTATGGTAACGTTTAATTACAAGATTCACGATAAGTCTCCAAGATTACGACTAGTGAGCGGAAAGGCTTAGCGTGCTCCGCACATAATGACCTTTTAGCAAGTAGCTACTCACCTTTCCTTTTACTCACCTTATAGTTTGTAACACTCGAAAGTCCCCGTTCGTACCTCGCAAGTAACTCTCGATTAATATTTGTTGTTTATTGGGAATGTTTTAAGATGGATGCTAGTATCCAAAATTTATTATTATTATTCTTTTTTTGGTGCTACTCAATTCGTAGGAATCGAATTAATGAACGTTTTGTATTTTTATATAATATATACAAAAATAGCAAAGTAACTTCCAAAAAGGAAGGGTCTTCAAAACTCTACTTCAACGAATATCCTCAAAAATCGTTCACGATTTTCCCGGCAACGGCGCCAAAATTTGGTTGCGTGTATAAGCACTAGTCAAATTTATATATGTATAGTATAAATCCCGTGACAATTCTTTTTCAAATTACCTTTCAAACAAGGAAAAATAAAAGGATTAAAACTACTTAAAAAACACATTATCGTATATTTTGAACGGGAAGTATTTTCTTCTCGGGTCGTATCCCAACGAAGTCGTGAATTGAAATTCAGGAATAATTCGGATTCAAGTTAGAATGGATAAAGGATTTGTAAACTTTGGACATTATATACGAAATAATGCACAAACATTAAACAATTAACTAGCATGAAATTTTAAAACATGAAAATTAAAAACGTGAGCTAAAACTGAAATTTAAAATCTAAAGCACTACTTTTAACAAATTTTATACCTAAAAATCAAAAATTTAAAAAGAAAATTTTAAGAAAAAGAATCAGAATTTTTTAGCTATTTTTGAATTTTCTATGATTTTTTAAAGAAAAATGAATTAACTAAAAATAAACCTTTTCTAAAAATTAACACTAAAAATCTATTTTTATTTGTCAAAAATTCTAAAATGAAAAAGAAAATTTTTACAAAAAGAATTAAATTTTTCCAACTATTTTTCTATTTCCTATGAATTTATTAAGAAAAAGAAATTACCTAAAACCTATTTTAATTTCTAGAAAATACAAATTTAATTGGAAAAATAAAGAAAAATGATTTTTAACTACTGAAAATGTGCAGAAATCTAATGGTATGAAAATGCCCAATTTCTACTAACCAATTGAACCCTAATTTTGCTAATTAAAACCTAAACCCTAATTTTATTAAACTAATTTTAAAAATTATAAAACCTATTTTATAAATCCTAAAAGACAGGGTAGAAAGTGCAACAATTGAAAGTAAAGGGTAGGCGGGGTAAGTAACAAAAATTTACACTATAATGAAAACAGACAACCTTAAACTATTGAAAAAGTACCAAATAGACCCTACGATTTGGCTTATTTTTGGCTTATCTAAAAAATGAAAATTAGCAAAAACTTTCATACTTCAAAGATTGGACCTGAGCTATTATACACTTACTCAACTTTAACAAAAGCACATTGAACTTTTATCAACTTAATAAGCTAGAAAATTGGCTTCTAAAATGAAATTACAGGAAACTAGGGTTTTCATTTGAAATTTAACTTTTCCAAACTTTGGCTTATATCTAGCTTAATTCTTAATGAAAATGAAAACCAAAAGAGACTGAATGAAGCTTAAGATGTGTACTAAGAATTCCTAAAAGACAAATAAGCTAAATGAAAACTAGATTAGCAAGAAATTTGATCTTAAAATGCTAAGGTTCAGCTTATTTACTGATTTTAAGTAAATCCTAATAAGCTAATTAGCTTATTACTAATTCCTAGAAACTAAAATTTTGGAAATAAGCTATCCTATGATTATTGAGTACACCTAGATAAAAGGAATTTAGAAATAATAACTAGAAATAAGAATCCAAAAGAAATAAGCTAGAAATCTACGTTGTGCAAAACTATCTTTGAGGAACATTTAAGCTAGACTAAAAGCCTAAAAATGAAATTAAAAGATTATCTTTGTTGAGCTAATGGAAGTACTATTAAGGTTCTTAATACTAAGTGCTATCTCCTAATTACAAGAGCTATAAACTAACTAGAAAAGTGGTGAAACTCAGCAGTACTTACTGAGTAAGTACTGCTTATGCTGATATAGTTGGTAAATTCTAAAGTGCAGGCCAAAACTCTTAGTTAAGAACTCATAAACCAACTCACTAAATGTATCTAAGTGTACACTAACCAAATTTGAACTCTAAAATGCTTAAAATCTCTTAAATCTAAAACTACTTAACACTACAAACTGTCCTAGTGCGTGTAGTAGTAGCTTTTAAGCTATAAATCTTTTAATTCTTACAAATAAGTTCCCAGTCCTTTTTATAACTTTGAAACACTTTGAAAAACCTCAAATATGTAAAGTGCTTTGGACAGGAACACATGTTGGACTTTAAGGTCACTAACACCTTTAATCAAACACTACTTAAACCAATTCTATCCAAACTACATTCACTTAAAGTCTATTTTAAAACTAAAATGCTTAAACTTTTATCTATCAGATTTTAACTAATCTAAATATAAACTTATTTTAGCACTAAAAACTAAAGCTTATTAAAAGAAAATAAGCTAGTTACTAGTAGCTTCAACTACTTTTTTTAATTTACAGAATTAAAGGCAAGATGAAAATATTAAACAGGAATTTTTTAACTAATGAAAACTTAAGACATATAAAAAATAAACCTAAACAAACATGTTTGAAAAGAAATGAACAAGAGTGAATAGCAATAAGCAAATGATTTAAGCTAAAATTAAGCTGAAATGAAAATTAAACAATGAACACCTTGATTTATGTAGTCTCTGAACTCTAGGGTCACTCTTGTTAGAGTGGGAGTGACTTATATCTCATTCCAATGGGCTACCTTAGCCTCTAAAACCTGAGCTTAAGCTCAATAAGCTAAAATGAGCTTATTCTTCCTCATTGCTTCAAAACTCATTCAACTTGAACTCAAATGGACAAAGGTGAACAAAAGTAGGCAATTACAGTATTTAGAAAGCTTTTAATAACATTTGAACAATTTGAAAATTAGAGAAAACAAAATAAGCTATATTGAGCTTATTTCAAGCTTATTAGCTAAAAACAGCTTATTACTTGAAAACTTTAACACAAACACAAATCAATTAGCTTTATTACTTTTAAAAGAAGATTACAAAATTAGGAACAAGTGTACAATGATTGAAAGATTTTAAAAGCTCAATTGAAAGCATGAACAGTACACGTAAGCTTTAAGAGTAATATTACAAAGAAAATGAACTAATAACACACAACTCTCTCTAAAACTGAAATACAAGCTCTTATTTATAGATGAGGGTGAAGAGAGGATGAGAACTTCAATCGTTCCAAGCCCTTGATCACTTTAAACTTGATTTTTAGCCGTTGGATGTCTTTGGTGAGGTGTTCGCACCAATAGGAGGCTGCCACGTGTGCAAAATGATGTGAGACTGTAAATACGAGGTGGGGTGGTTGGAGAGACGGGGAAGAGTTTGGGAAGAGTTGGGTTTGTTGGGTGTTTTGGCGGGAAAAGTCGGTATAAAGTTGTTAGGGAGAAAACTACCCCGCGTTTGCTTTTGAAAGTTTGAGGTAATTGCACAACTAGCCCTTGTGGTTTTTTATTCAAAAGTGTAGTGTTAAAATAAGTTTGAATATTTGTCATTTCTGACCCTTGTAGTTTTGTAAACAAGACATGGGCTTTTTGTTGGGCTTTTGTGATCCAAATAGTATAGAAGGGCCCAAAGGGTATTTTAGTCTTTTTGCATCCTCTTCAAAGGGTATAATGGTCATTTCCTTTGTCCTTTTCTTTACTTTCTTGACTTTTCTCGACCACGGTCTTGATCCGGCTTTTGATATTGGCTTCAAATCTCTCTCTTGTACTTGTCTCTTCATTTCTTGTCGGTTTTTGCTCGTTTTTGCTCTTTTTGACTTTGATATCCTTTCCTGCACATTGAGACACAAAAGCACACATATTTCCATCTTTTGGCATATTTTTTGGCTTTTATTGGCGAAATCCTGGGTATTTTATGTATACAATTTAACACTTATCACAACGCAATATTTATTTTCCCGCATTTAGGAGCGTCTTGTGTTTTAATTCTTCTCGTTTATTCTTTTATGTTTGAACTATTTTGTAATCATGTTTTGTTTTGTTTTTAACTTCATCTTATTAACAATCAAAGGTATTTTGCATCAAATAAGTGTGGGGGGAAATATTCGGTTTATAAGAATCAATTCAAACGTATAAAATAAATTGTTTAGATTAATTCGCGTTAGTGTCGAGTCATATGATTGTAATGATTAATCTCAGGTTTTATGCAGGAAATAACTAATAAAACTGTGTGCATAAATTTTTTCAAGAAAAACGAAGAATACATTTTCACAGACGCTGGAGACGGCGTCACGCCCCCAGCCATGTGAAAATTCAAAAATTTTCAAATATTCTTAAAAAGTAAATTGTGCAATATCTAAAATTTGTAATTTTCTTGTAAACCTGCAGAAACCTATGATTATATCATCACTTTCATCCTATCTTTACTGCTTTCATAGAGTCAACCCTAAAAGTTTTATTGTATATATCATTATCTCGCCAATTTTACGCCAGGTGTAGTTGTCTTTGTTTTTTTATTTACAGGTTATATTTGATGAGAAAAAGCTTGGAAGTTCTTAGGAAGTTTCATTAGAAGATTCTTGGAGGACGATTTAACCAGTTATCGCATGTTTCTTCTCCATTATTGAGCAAACCAGGGGAGTACTAGTTTCTTTAACTTGTTTTGTTTTCCCTTTTATTCGTTTTACGGGTACTTTTAAAGATAATTGAGGACAATGTTCAAAATAAGTGTAGGAGGAAATAAGCCTTAGAAACTATTCCTTCAATTGCCATTTGCTTTGTCCTTAAAATGATGGGTAATATATCGAAGCATAGCATAGACGATAATTTTAAATTTTTTTATGACATTTACTATAACAACCCGTAATTTTCATCAATGTAATCATCCATCTATTAAATTAGATGCACTGTAATATCCATCTATTATATATATACCACCTTTTTACAAGGAAATTTTTGCTTTATCTCATTATGCAACGTAACTTGCATCTCTAAAGTAAACGAGCTCACGCAACCTCTACCAATGCCATCTATATCTATGTTTATATCATGTAAACATCCTAACATGTCAAGTCTATATCTTAATATCATTTTACCAAGTACATTCTCCATTTAACATACCATTTACAACGTTATGTATTAAACGTTAAACGTTTATATCAAAACCCTAACTATATGTAATGTATACATATAAAATAAATGTGAAAACCTTCAAGCATGTGTACAAGTGTACAATGCACAACATTTGAATATATTTTCCCTCCTAAATCAAGCTACAACTTTCTAAAGCCCAATGTACAAGTTAATAATGCAAGAAAACCAAACTAGGTTATTTTACCTCCTAAATCACTTTAGTTTCTTACTACCACTTTAACACAAGGTACAAACACTTAATGCATGACTTCTAAACCCTAAACCTAAACCCTAAATCATCTTAAAACCCTAATCTAAAACCCTAAACCCTAAACGAAACCCTAAAACCCTAATTTCATTTTAAACCTAAAACTAAACCCTAAACCTTAAAACTAAACCCTAAACTTATCCTATAAACCCTCTAAACCCTAATCCTAAAGCCTAATCCTAAAACCCTTATCCTTAAACTTAAAAACTATCTAAACCTAACCCTAACTCGGATATTAAACCCTAAATTTAAGCGAAAACTAAACAAACCCGGCACCCATTTGTATTTATTTTTGATCATTTTAAACCAACTTGCATCTAGCACCTCTATAACTCTCCACTATGCCACCAAGCAAGCAACCAAGCACCTCCATCACCACACTTGCCCACCAAGTAAACAAACACCTCCTTGTCACCCCTATGGCAGCCGAACCCCCTCCACACCCCACACCTTGCATAGCTAGTTTTATAGCCTTCCATACTTACCCTATAACCTTCCTTAGTCACTACTCTAGCACCTTGATCCCTACTCCAAGCATAAAACTTGGGCACCAAGGGTTTTGAGCACTATATAAGCCGAATCCAAGCAACCCTTTCAATCACACCTCAAATCTTCATCAGCACTCAAAAGGAGTTCTAAATTAGACCAAGGAGGATCAATAGAAGTCCCTAAGATCAAAATAGAATCCAAAAATCAAGAGAAGTAAGCCCTTGAAGTCGTTTCTAGGCGTACGAACATAAATAACCTCATTCAACCCATTTTAGCTCAAGTAAGCTCAAAATATTGTTCAATAAGCTCATATTCTGTTTTAGAATGTTCATAATACTCTTAAGATAATATATAAACTCTTGTTTGAAGCCTTGAATCCTCAAACCCATGTGTTTTTTACTAAAAACCCAAACGACCCATTTTGGTCATTTTAAGCTCGTAAACCTTTTTCATAAGCTATAAACTTGTAAAAGCTATTTGTCTTAACTTATTTTAGCTTATTATGATAAGCTATAACCTGCGAATCACTTTCTATATTGAAAAATACCTTATTATGGATTTTGGACTAGTTTTGCAAATGTTTTCATGCTAAGGGGTATATATTGTAACTTTTGGAAATTATTAACTACAAGGGCCATTTTTGTCATTTTATTAAAGTTATAACCACAAGGGCCTGTTTTGCCAAGTTTTAAAGTTAAGGGTTTAATCATATAATAGTATATATATAAAGGACTAAACTTGTAAAACTTTATAAATCAAGGGTATATATTGCCATTTTTACAAACTTAAAAATATAAAATATAATATTTTTATACAAATTATAAAAATATATATTAATGTCATAAGACTCGATTTTATTAAAACCCGACACATTTGTCGTTATTAATCACCGATCGACGCATTATAAATCAATTACGTTATATATTTAACGTAACTTATCATCAACTAGCTTTTGAAGAAACTTAAAATCTTATCGTATCACGATACTAGGGAGTTTCATGTGAGGGGTTCCATTTGGGTATTTGTTTTGACGAGTTTGCTGGGTTTACGATTTAAAGTGCCCTGGCTCCTCAAACAATACTGCGTGGCCTCTGAATTATGATAGCCCGAACAGTGATACAATATTTCCATAATAAATCAAAGATATACGTTAAACTTTATGAAGTTTTGAAACATAAACTTTGTTAAAGTCAAAAATAATAAACTTATACTTGTCAACAAAATATACACTTAACGTTTAGTTTTTCGACAAACTTAAATAAGATTTTATATAATTAAGGAGTGATTTGGGTCATAAGTCTTGATGTTGAAATAAATAACAATATATATCTGTCGACATCCAAGATTAAAGATCAAAATAAATTAAGGAACAATGGATCACTTCTTAGGGTATTTTATATTCGAAGTAACTCCCGCCCACATTCGTCATTTTCAAAACTCATTTTATTTTTTATTAGTATTTTTTTGTAACATTTTTATGTTGTTTAAATAATCTTTTTAGGTGACAAAATGCACGAAAGCTACTTACCACCGATATAGTCCCTCACTAATCCTACTCCCCAAAAGTATCCAACATTCCAGCATCTCTCCTACTAATGCCCCAATCTACAAACCTAATAAAAACCGCAACATTCACGAAGGTCTGTTGTTGATCAAGCCTACTCCAAACCAACACATCGAGCGTCTTTTTACTAACATTCGCTTCAATTGTCTCTTTCAAATCAACGAATCGATTGTTCCAAGATTTATTCTAGACTTCTATAGTCAAGTCAAGGTACAAACCGATGACTATGGCTATCTTGTTGGTATGTGTTTAAATAAACATACCTTTTACCTAATAAAACGAGCTTAAATGACTAAAAATGTACTGAAAATACAATGTATATGCTTGTTTTTGTGTTTGTGTATGTGCAGGTAATGGATATCAAGAAAACGACAAAACAAAGGCAAAACCGGACAAAACCGAGCACGAGATTGGAAAGAGCAAGGAAATTCGAGTCTGACGGTGCCTTCATATCTTATTGAGCCGACCCGACACCATTTATATGGGTCTGACCGACCCATACTTATTAAAGGCCCGGTCCAGGAAATAAAAGACCATCATTGGAAGATATGACCCGACCCAGATTAGTGCTTAACCAGCCCGATGACTCTGCTATCGATCGAAATGCAAATCGCTGACCAGAAGTCACAAGTCCATCATTTTAACCTCACTTCTAGCCTATAAATAGAGACGCAGCATAATGATAAGGGCCATCTTTTAATATTTTAATTTCATATCATTTTTTTATCTTTCATTCGGTAGAATTAAGTAGATATAGCGTTTAGGATTAAGACTAGATTGTTATATCCTTTTTCCTATGATTTTTCCATTCCCTAGTAATTGTAAAATACAAGTATAAGTAAAGAAAAGTTTTTGATTTAATTACGATGTTGCTTGTGTTTTGGATTTAGTGTTTAGTGATTCGAAGTTGATGAAATATCTAGGTGGGTTCTTTTTATATGATTTCTTCGTTTGCCTCTTCTTCTTTCGTTGTTTCTTAATCGAATAAGATGTCGATAGCTATTTTGGTTTGCTTATTATTTAAAGCCCTTTTGTTTAGATTAGTTTTGTCAATAGCTATATTGAGTGGGCCTTTTCTTATATATCTCAAAGCTTTTCCGTTTAAAGCTTATTATTTTCTAGAGAAATCTTATTTACCATAGAAAAATTCGAATAAGATCTTTTAGCTTATTTTCAACTCTCCTTTTTGTTTTCGTTTTCTTAAATCTAGTTCGACTTATTTGCTTTTCGATTAACTACGTTGCTTATGTTTGATAGTTTATTAATCCAAAGCTATTTCGAATAGCTTATCTCCATAGCTTATCCAAATAAACTTAACTAGCTTTAGTTAATAGCTTATTATTTTACTCTTTTTCCTTGCCATATTTTCGAGATAGCTTATATATTTACCTTTTGCGGATAGTTTATCACCACATGGGAATACTTACTACTATGAGAAATTAAAATAGTGAAAGATATCTAGGCTATTTGTTTTAGATCATTTAAATAGATAAAAGTCCTTGGCCCATTCGAGTTATAAAAACAGAAATAGTGGAATGTTGAAATGAGTAGTATAATTTGTTTTTAATGGACTGTTTGTTTTATTTGTGATGACGCAATACTGTTTCAACTCATGAGGTGTGGAGCTTAAGGGTTCATAAGCTATTTTGATTTTCAAGTTTAAATATTTTCTTAGTTTTATTGAGCTCTTTAGTTAATAAAGTTTACATCTTTATTTACTATTAAGTAAGATAGAACGTTTAAAAGAAATAAACTTGATATTTTACTAGTTTATGTGATCGGGTGGTTTTAACCGTTTCGATTTCGGCATTCGGGTTCTACTTCTTATCTCTTTTCAATTCTAATTAGTTATAGTTTAAATTTGCTTATTATTCTTTATCGTTATGGCTTATAGTTTAGTTTGCCATGATAGCGAGTATTTTCCATTTTATTGTTGTAGTTTTTATTTCTAACATGTCTATATTATTGTCCATTTAGTTGCCATGCTATTAGTAATGTTTATTAGTGCTTATTCGTTTATGCTTATTGTTATGCTTAGTTTAGTTGTTATTATTGCCATATTTATCGTAGACTTGTGGTATGCTCGTTTATTAAAACACTAAATTCATTTTTGTATATATAATGAAATCGTCATGTGGGCGTCAAGTTATTGTCGCGACGCCGTCACAAGATAGAATCTTCTAGTCTGATTTGAGTCGGTTACGTCCTGACGCCGTCGTCAATTTCCTAACGCCGTCACTAGAAAGATTGCGACGGCATCGCTTTATGCCTGCGACGTCGTCTCCACGCACTGTTTGCTCAATTCTTCAAGAGATTTGGTGTAGGTCCGTAGTCTTGTCCGATTTTTCTCCAAATGAACCCAAGTCACGTGTATTTCCTCCAAATCCCATCCAAGTGCTAAAACCCTGAAAACAAACGATTAAGCACATAATCTGGGAATATTTGCATGATTTAAGGAGTTAAATGACCCTGAAATAGTGTATAAAATAACGCCTTGTCAAACCGAAACTTGCACAGTCACTCTTCACCCTCTACTTCTGTTAACACCGAACGTAAGTGTATTTTTTTATCTGTTATCTTTCCTGTGGCTGTTGTTTCTTATCGTTTACGGCAAAATTATACAACTTCTTTTCTGTGTGTCAATAGGTGTTGGTCAACCAACCCTTTCCAGCTCCATGAATCGTAGAATTTATGTAAGTGAAGGCACAAGACTTTGTATTCGGCGTTGTCAAACTTTATTTTCATTTTCCCATCCTTGACTTTGACATGGTCTCATGAAGTGTCACTAGAGGTCGTAGTATTTTCCTAAGGGAGTGTTTGGATAAGCTTATTTTTGGGCTTATGGGCTGATTTGAATTTGGAAGAGCTTAAAAGGCCACTTTTTTCGGCTTATGAGTGCATCAAGTTAAACTTATGGACTTATATAAGCTATAAGCTCCTAATCTAAAAAAATGAGCTTACGAGCTTTTCCAATTTCAAATAAGCCATAAGCCTAAAAAGTAAGCTAATCCAAAGACCCCCAAACTAGATATCTCAATCTACTTTTTGTCTTTCTGAACTTGGAAGCTAGGAAAGAATATGATATTCTGAGATGTTTGAAAATATTATGTGCCTATTTGAACAGTTCTGAAAGTTTGGTCTTTAGTCACTAAAAATGAAAAGGGCTCACTATGGATTGTTAAATGGCTCACTAAAACTGCTTATATTGTATGCAACAGACCTGCTAAGATTGCCACTTGCACCAGCCTTCTTTGAGGTATCAGAAATTGGTGGCCCGCATTCCATTCGACGATGCAAGGGGACCGGTATCCACCTGATTAACGCACCAATACAAGGTACACTTTTCACACCAGTCAGATAATTATTTAGCGTCAAATTTTGGTGCATTAATTTAAGGCAAATAATGTTTGCGTTGCTGTCACAGATAAGGCCGTTTGAAAATGCGATTCGCTGTCAAAAAAGGTTTCAGGTCCTGATTTTGCTGTCTTAAACGGGGTTTCGCGTATGCTACCTGCTGTCATAAATGGGGTGATCTATAAAGCTTTTTTGGCCCTTAAAAATAGGGCGTTCTGACATCTTCTGCGTTGTATATAAAACCGTACTTCTGATGTATTGTACATACTGCGATATTCCAGCTCTTTATTATATATACTTAGTACATTATGCCAACTGATAATTAACTGATCTATTCATTTGTAGCTTGGTGAGCTCATCAGAAGTGTGATGCAACTCTAAGTTCCACTTGAATGATTCTGACAGGATATAATCACAACATTAATAAGGTAGTTTTTTTGTTCATCTCAGTTGTACATTTGTTTCTATCTTTATAAATTTTGTCAACACGTGTACTTTTCATTTGTAGGTTGTGTAAAACCTGCTCCATTATCTTGCCAGCCCTGAACCTCCTTTCCTTCGATGGCAAGAATGCTTTGCTGTTCTTGCAAATCGACTTCCTAAAGATTTAAAAAACAAGGTAACTTTACTTCACAACTATTTCTGTCATATGTGGTGCGACAATAACATTCTAAAAACACAATCCTCTCTACTCTTAGGCCCGCTATTAGACTCCATCTTTTGGTGATGTACAATAAAAAATTTCTATGCACCACGTTAGCTACAAAAAAATGTTGCCAGGCCTACGTAGAACATGATCTTAGAAGACACTTTATACATAATTTATGTATGAAAAAATTGGAACAAAGATTAAATGTATAACATAGATATTAGACTCATTCTTGCTAATTTCCAGATAGGAAGCTGATTTCCAGCATTAGTTTTAATAAGTAGTGGAGTTGGAAACTACTCATTTTTACCTCAAGTCCTAAACTTTTGCTATGCAAGATCATTCTCAATACTAAAGCAAGTATTTAGTTGATGTGGTTTGGGTCACATTGGGTTCACCCATGAACACTTTTCTTTTTGTCCATTTCTGTTTAAGTGTCATAACTAATCATTGTAATAACGATTCAAGAGGTTGAAAGCATTTGAGTTCACTATTGGCAACCTCTTATTTGTTTGACGCATATGACACGTCTCACATTAGTAGAAGTAGATGTTGTCATATTGACTCATTTACTTATTACTCGATTGACAGGGATTAAGTTATATCCGTAATGTGTTAACTTACATGATCTAAGCGGGTTAGATGGGCCGAAAGTCATCTAGAATAACTTTATAACTCAAAAGCTATATTATTATTATAGTTATGTAGTCTTTAACTTTTCTAAATTTTTGACGCATTTTCCTATTGCTTATACTTTTCTTTATTTGAGTCTTGAGGGCATATAATATGTCTCTTCTGTTTATAACAGTTTTGCATTTCTTCTTTCTAGGTGTCCTTCTGATGCACCTGAATCACAGATCCAAGAATGCAGAAAAAATCAGCCGAACATGAGATAGAGTAAAACGCCACACAAGAAAACGTCTACTGCTTTTGGAAAACTTATGCTTAACCTTATTTAGCTTTACTTCATCTTTTGTGACTTTGAGGTGAATTCTATACGATTTCTACGTATCTTCACATAAGACTATTCTTGCAGGCTATGTTTCCACAAAAATGCTCCAACAAAGCCTGCACTAATTTTGTTGATTCTTCTTAAGTTTGTACCTTCATTAAAATGAAAGGGTGCTCTAAAGGCTCATCAAATATGTTGATAGAATTAATGCCTAAAAACATTATTAATATTTTTCACATCTTTACGTTTTGATAATCACAAAATATAAAAACGTTCAATGTAAAATTAAACGTAAACAAGTAATTAGTAGTAAATTTTTATTTCGAAAATTATATCACTTAAAGGTATGAATAAATAAATGCTTAATGCATTTTATGATCAAAGAAAATTTTTATTCAATCTCACACTTTTATAAAATGTTGTAAACATTTTTATAAACATTACAAAACATTTTCTACAATTAAAAGAAATGTTTTATTCAAAATAAACATTTTGAAATTCAAATTTTCGGACCTAAAACGGCTAGAAAGTTTCAGAAAATTCCCCCTACACAAAAGGACAAACTGGGGAGCGCCTAGTCTAGGGCGGCCCCCTTAAATACACGGGCGGCCCCCTTATCTTTAAGGGGACCGCCCACCTATTTAAGGGGACCGCCCATAGGTAGACGCTCCTCCAGAATGTCCTATAAATACTGGACTATTCCTCACTATTTTCTCACCTTTTGCACTCATTCTTTCTGATCAAAAACAGCCCACACATCTCATTAAAATCTTTTGATCATTTAATCATAAAGCTTTGTTTCCAAGTGATCCAAGCTCAATTCCTCAAGTGCAAGAGAAGAATACTTCCATCATCAAGTGAAGAAGTATTACACCTCAAGTGTGTATTGCAATCTTGTTGCATCCATATCATAACTTGTAAATCATTTGTAAATCTTGTAAAGTTGGTGTAGTAGATAGATCTTGGTGATGTTGTAAGTATAGTTGAATCTTAGTGATTCATCCAAGTTGTGATAGTGTTAGCCGTATTTTTATTAAAGTTATGGTCATTAAATATTCCTGAGCCTTGTATAAGAAAAACGTAGTTGACGGGAATTCATTTAAGCTAATTGGGCCTAGGTGTCGGGCTTAAGCCCATTTGTATTAGGTCCGGGCCAACATAAAGCCCAAACAAACCATCTTAGGTTTTATCTCTTATAACTATAAATACCCCTTCCTAGCATGTTAGGAAGGGTGTTGCTTGTTGTTGCTTCTCATTTCTCTTTAAGCAAGTAACCATTTTTCTCTCATTTTACTTTCTCTCTCTAGTCTTTTCTCTCTCTAAAATCTTTCTCTTATTTTGTGTTTTGGTGATGAAATGATATCATCTAACTTGTGGTATCCAGAGCCAAGGTTGGGTTTAGTGGTTTTGTTGTTGTGAACTTATTTGAACTTATTGGTTCGGCTTCAAGAGCTTATTATTTTTTCTTCTCTATTTCTCTATTCGGCTTATCTTGTGGCTCATAAGGCACACGACCTGTTTTTTTTGCTTAGTTTATTTTTTGTAGTTTAGATTACTTTCACACTTCTTTTGTGATTTCAAAATTTATCATACACATCTTTGCTCTCGGAGCTTTGCTAGAACCACAAAATTTATACGAAAGAATATCCACAAAATGATGTGGCTATGTGTGATTGGTTTAATCAAAGAGAAGAAAGAGAAACTAAAGCAAAAAACACCAATCACACATAGCCAAAATCATTTTGTGGATATTCTTTTGTAAACATTTTGTGGTTCTAGCAAAATTCTTGCTCTCGTGATTACAAACTGTTTTGGCATACTGGGCTTATATTAAATAAAAACAAGCAAGATTACCCGCGCGTTGCTGCGGGCGTTAATTTTTTGCGCGTTGTTGCGGGGGTTTTTTTTTTGTTCGGGTTTGTTTTTTGGTCTCATGTTTAATAGTTTGTTTTTTTCATATTAAATGACAATCTTTTTTTTTTCAATAAAGGGGATTTTTTTTTTGTGCACAGGCTGATAGAAGTGGTAATTCATATTTTTTGTTCTTCTATATTTTTGGCGAAAGAATGGGGGGGGGGGGGGGGGGGGGGGGATTATAATTTTTTTTTTTTTGGGCCGATAAAAGGGATTTTTTTTTTTTGCCCAGGCCGATAGAAAGTCGTAAACGTAATTTTTTTTTTCTTCTTGTTTTTTACGAAAGAAGTGGGGGATTATAAAAATTTTTTTGCCGATGAACAGTAACCACCGGGAATAATTAAAAAAAAAAACTTTTTTTTGAAGATGAACAGTAACCACCGGGAATTTAAAAAAAAAAGAGTGGGCCGGCCCAACACTGTAGCACTGTAGCTACAGTAATAATGAACAGTGTTTTGTGAGTGTGCTAAACGACGTCGTTTAACACTTCTTTTAAGATTATATATAATGTTTGAAACTGTTTAAGATCATACAAGTTTATTAAGGTGAGTTGAGTTTCAGCGTAGGGACGACTTCTTTTCTCTTCATTTTCGGTTTCTGGTTTATTTTCTTTAAGCAACTTATTTAAGTTTTCTTCAAGCTTATTTGTTGCTTATTTTCATGTCTTTCAGTGGTGAAAAGTGTCTTATTTTCTAGTTCTTATTGCTTGTAAATCAGCTTATTACCAAAACTCGTGTTCGTAGCTTATTTTTAGTCTTTATCATAGCTTATTTTTGTGGTATAATAAGCTTATTTTAAGTGCTTATTTTCAAGCTTATTCAAGCTTATTTTGGTTGAGCTTATCTTTCTTGTGGTCCACGTTTGAATCAAATCAAGGTGTCATAGATCCATTTTTTAAGCAAGCAATGACGATAAGGTTTTGTTGTTTTGGTAGAAGACAAACTCAAGGACATAGTACGATTTGTTGAGTAGTGAAGGACACGAATTAGCAACCAAGAGGACACGAATTTGCAATACTTCTTCTGTCAACGAATTCGCAATTCCTTTGATCCCCGAATTCGCAGTTTACCTTGTCACCCGAATTAGCAATTCACCTTTGTCTCACGAATTAGCAACATTGTATAGCACCCGAATTAGCAATTCTCCTTTGTCACACGAACTAGCATCTCTTTAGTAGGAAACGAATTTGCAAGTCCACAAGAACTAATCTATACTCGTTTTAAGTATTTCGGGTTTTTCGGTTTCGAGTGACGTTTAACTACGGGACTTATAACATATACCGTTGTGATCGTGGTCCTTTTTCGATCTACGTGGTATATTTGCTTTTCACCGACAACAACCGTAACTGTCCGCGAGAAGAAATTTATAATCGTACGTTAACCAAATTGTAGAAGAAGACCAAATTCAGAAAATACATACCATGTATACGTACATGAGTAATTATAAAACATACGGTTCAAATTTAAAAAGAAAAGGTTCATTTAGCCAAGAGTTCAAATCAGCTTTGGTAGGTTCAATACAAAAGAGTTCAAAATTACTTTGAAAAAGGTCAATATCAAAGGTTCAAATTATCTTTTATTTACACTTTCAACACTTAATTTTCAAACATTGTCACTTTTAGTTCTTTGCTTTTCATATTTTTCTTACTTGTTTTGTTTTTCCAATTTTAGTCATTTAGTTTAATAATCGTCTTCACCGTTAGTCCTTTTTCAACCAAATTTTCACCATTTGTCCTTTAAGCTCATTTTTCGCCATCAAAAGCTCAAATTCTTCAATTTCAACAACGATTTCAACCACAATTAACTCTAGTTTTATGGTTTCTTCTTGATTTTGTAAAATCCCGCAAAAGATTCAATTATTTTCTCGGTTTAAATCTAAGATTTGTAAAATCCCGTGAACGCTAATTGGTTTCAATCCACCACAACACAATCTACTTTTACCATTAAGGATTCCTTGTTATATCATGTAAGCATCACTTTTAGCAATATCGATGTCAAAAGATCATCAATGCTTTTAGAGCACAGTACGACTAGCTAAACGACACGGGACTCCTTTGGCATAAATGGCAAACTCTTTCTGTGACATCACAGTTTTTTCCTAGATCAATGCATCATCATTTTCACCGTACCTTACATACATATCCACAAACCTAACTAAACAAACTTTGTCAGACAAACCCTTCGATTCAACACGAACTACATGCCAGACAACCAATGCAGAATCTCTAAGACAGTTCAGATCCCACAACTGCACATGAACAAGTCACTTGCTTTTAATAGCTAAAGCATTCAAAATCACACACCATTCCAAAAACGACAAGATAAGAAGAGCGTTCATTAATTCCCGCAATAATCAGAATTGCACAAGCCGGTATATAAACACAGAGCTCCAAGACATCAAAATGCAATTTGGTTGATGGGACAATGTTGGAAAATCAGTGAGCAAAATGATGTGCACAACTGAGGATGTAGTTGTGTCTAAAATGCAGTTCAGAGAATCGGTATTTAGGTTGTGTGAAATATGCAATGTGCGTAGTATTGATTCGGAAATTGCGAAAATCAGTTTTTGGGTATGGAATGTTTGTTACAGACGGCTGAGTGGTAACGGGGTAATGGTATCAATGGTAATTCCGATAAAGGTGTTACAAACTGTTGTGAGGCAGAGGTCAATTATTGCCTACAACTGCACAGTAAAGCGCGCATGAAAATGGGATGATGCTTATCTTCAGTCACGGATGCAGAATTGTCAAGAGGAAGAATAGCCAGGATCCGCAAAGCACTCATGAGGAATGTTAATTCATGGTGCTGAGATGCTTATAAAGAAACTGAGAGAGTAAAAGTGAACTGCACTTCAGAGGATACTTTGCAGCAAGCATCCACATCAGGAACAGTCTGACAATGCTCTCGTTTATGACTCAGATGGATCAACTAAGGTAGCCAAAGATGAAAATTGTTATGATTCGTTGATATATCTATATGTTATACTCATGAAGTGTACTGATCTCCAAACTGAGCTTGATCGTATGAAACAAAAACTTGAAACTTGCATTATCAAAAAGGAAAAAGAATATGCTACTATTTGGAATAATTGGTATAAAAAATGCGAGGAATGCAAATATGATAAAATTTCGTATGATAAAGCCTATAATGACATGCAAACCAAAGTTGAATAGTTGCAAGCTCAGTTGGGAGATCTCAAGGGTAAGAGTAGTGATACTCAATGTGCATCAAATACCCTTGATATGGTGTCTCAGAAACTTAAAGATGAGAATGTGTCATTAGAATCTCAGGTTTTGAATTATGCCAAAGAAAATGCTCATCTTAAGACCACACACAAGAACTTGATTGACTCTATCAAAATGACACATGCTCAGACCAATTCAATAATTGACTCTTTGCAAAAACAATTGTATGACACCATCTATGAAAACGATAAGCTAAGAGCCCAGTTATTTGTTAAGGTTTCTGAACAAAAAGGCACCACAAAAGGTACGAGAACGAATACTATGTTTACAAAGCAATCAATCTTGGAAAAACCACCTTCTTCTTCTTATAAACCAAAACTTTATTCTGTCACTCCTTTTCTAAAAATCCTCGGTTCTTCCCAAAGTTGATAAGACGAATGCTTTGTCTAAACTAGTCACTTCAAACTCCCACCTTCCACACGAGAATCAAAAGTTGTGCAAACTGTTAATGTGATTGCCCCTATAATCTTTAGGACTAATCCTTTTAAGACCTCTAGGGTAGACAATGTTGTTCCTAACAAACCCGTTAAAACAAGCGTTAGGATAAAACCAATCAGTGTTTCACAACCAAAAGTCATTCATAAGCAACAAGCTAACTCTGACTCAAACGGTTTTTCTTCTACTAGAGTAAACAACACTGTTAAGACTAGAAGACCACATCCTAGGAGCAATTCTAATACTGATAGGGTTCCATCTAAGTCTAAGAGTAGTTGCATCTCGAATAACATTGAGAAAATAGAATAAAACCATAAGAATTCCCAAACTCCTCAGAATCAGAAGCACATTTCATCTGAATGTAATAACATTACGCTAGCCATTCGAAATGATAAATCCAAAATTGTTTGTGTTATGTGTAAGCAATGTTTAGTTACTGTCAATCATGATGTATGTGTGCTTAATTGTGTGAATGACATGAATTCCCATGCTGATAACCAAAGTGCTAATGTCTCAAAACATGAAAATCAAAAGAAACATAAGGCAAATGCCAAGAAATCGAAGGAGTTAGGGTCCAAAGGAAGTCTTGCTTCATCTAGGCCTAGCAAACCTAGAACTTGTCTTAGGTGGATTCCAACTGGAAGAATTTTTGCCATGTGTGGAAAATTAACTGCATCCAGTAACACCGAGAATAAGTCTGAAAAATCTGTGTGTGACAATGCAAGTACTTCTAATCCCTCAGAACCTTCAAGCAAAGGGTTTTCGAATTCTGCTTCTCTTCTTGGCAGGTTATCAAGACTAAGGAAACAACATACTTCTATCTATCCGATTGTTGTTCTCTAATCTCCAGGTCAATGGCTTGTAATCAAATGTCAGATTGCAACCCGTTCTTCAGATAAAAGGAAAATGTACGTGTCAGTGCGTTTATCCTTAACAACGAAAAGAGAAATCTTTTCGGTCTTGAGCTACTTTCGAAACATTCAATGTTTGTTAGCTCAAGTCAATGGCTTATGTACACTTCAGTGCATAACCCGAGCTTCAAATAAAAGGGGAGTGTACGCTTCAGTGCGCTTTACCTTAAAAAGAAGAGAAATCTTCTTGTTTTCACTTCAGTAGATATGATAGTCATGACGTCAATGATAGAGTTGGAAAGTCTATTCGGTCATTTGTTTGACGAATAATTCAAATGGAGAAAATCAAGTTGTTTCAAAGTCTTCCGCTGTTACTACTGCTGATGCATCCGATAAACGTCAATAACAACAAGATTCAACTTCATCTACTTCAACTCTAGCAACAACTATCACTGCTGATGGAAACTTCGACTTGTAAATATTTTTGATCTTTCTCTTTATTTTCATTTATAAATATCTTTGAAAAAGAAAATACAAAAATATAAAACCAAAAAAAAAGAAAATACAAAAATATAAAATCTAGAAAAACAAATATAAAATCAAAAAATTTTCAAAAATACCAAAAATAATCTTCTTCGACATGTCTCTCGTAAATCGATAACATTTGCGCACCTAGAAATGTTGATTAATATTAACACGGGTGAATAAATGAAGTTCGAGCGAGAGTTTTTAAATTCTTTCAAAACACGTCCTTTCACTTTTTCTCTACGACTTCTAAGTAAATGTCAGCTTAGAACTCGGTCTCCAAAGAAAGGAAAATGTTCATTTATGTCCATTTATCCTACACAACGGGAAGTTCATATCTTCTCGGTCTTGAGCAATGTCATATAAACATTCAAAGTTTTGAATGCTCAAGAGAAGCACTAAGGAAATGATAATTAATAAGATACATCTGACATCATTTTCCTGTTGAGCACAATTTTTCAAGATATTTTCAAAAAGAAAATTTCAAATTCTTTCAAAATTGTGTGCTCAACAAACTCCCACTCCAAGTTTTCACTCTATTCTATAATTGAGGGGGAGTATAATAATTAATTCATATCTGAAGCACTACTTTCTCCCAAGACTTAGTTAGGCTCATGTGAATTTCGGACATTAACTTGTTTTTTAATTTACTAATTTTTCAAAATTGTAAAAACAGTATGTCAATTTTTGAGGGGGAGAATAGTGATTAAAATGTGATCAATACGGATTAATAACGGATACGATCTTCAATCTATAAGTGTGTTCCCAAACCTCGCATGTGCAAAACTCTTTCATAATATGGTGCATATGTGTAGGGGGCTTTTTGGTAACTCTGGAAACACTCAATGTGTCTTAAATGATTTCTCAGACACGTTGATTGATTTTTTATCAAATGGTTTTATGGATCTTCATGGCCAATTACACATAAGATCCGACAATGTTGTGTCTCAAGGACGTCATAAGGCGGTTAAGGTTTGGTATATTCATTTCAAATCCAGCTAAGAACCGGAGGGATCAGGAACACTCATTAGATAGAGTAGTAAGTCCTAGGTATGATGAAAAAAAACGTAAAGTGATAATAAAAGAATAGTGCCGCGGAGATGGAGCTAGTGTTGGAAACAACCCAACTTGTACTAGTCATGAAGTCTTGGTAAGCACTGAAGAGGTTGAAGAGTGAAAAAGAATAGTACGAATAAAGGGTGAAAATAAAGAAAGCCTCCATACAAACCTAGGCTGAAACGGGTCAATACATAATCTATACGTTATCACAAAGATGATTCTGATATTGAAGACTGACATCATGGACCTAGTAATGCAATGCACAACCCTTCCTAGCCACTCAGAATCTCTCAAAAGATTTCTGTTTCAATTCTCATGGAGATCAACACTTTTCTATCGGCTTTCTCATTCCGAGATCGTTGATATTGAAAAGGTAGCAGTCCGCTCCAGCCTCCGATTATCAAATAACAAATGTGCACTTAAGGAGTCTAGAGCCACGAGATTCCATCAAAAATCCTCACTAGGAACAAATTCAACCAGACAAAAATGTCTGATACTCATTATACAACATTTGGTATCAAAAAGTCCTACGCATTATCCTTGTGATAATTGCTAGAACATTCAGAGTGATACTCTTCAGTATTCACAGTGATGAATGAATATCCTTCCAGAGTCAACATCAAACAGCTCTGCGGTAGGTGACTTGCGAGATTCTAAATGAATCAAGCTTGTGTCAACTGGATATCAATTTTGGTCCAGTATATGAATTGATGACTCAATCAGAAAGATAGTAACTATCTGATTCACTCTTACCGTGTTGTCTGCTTTGAGACATTCCGGTAATGAGAACAAGCAAGTACGGTGAATCTAATGCAATCGCGTTAGAGGATCTAATACTTTAAGCTGGAAACCCTATCAAGGAGGTTCTTGTAAATTGAACCTTATCACAGTTACATTATTTATACTGTAAAATGGTCCTCACGGAACCAGAGGTTAATGTAACCGAACTCAAGACGAATGACAAAGCCATATTCGTCTATATCTGTTGTTTATCACTAACATTAATTTTCAGGTATAAGTGACGGCGTTACAACCTCATTCCAGCGGAGTCAAGATTCAAGACCTCATGCTCAATCGACAAAGATATATACATGATGAAAGCTCAAACTATCAAAGTCTTCCGCAATCTCTGATGTACAAGCACTTCCTCAAAAGAACATTTTTGACAAGATTGTCGGACAATAACAAAGATATATCTTACAAGTGGATCAAGTACTACTCCTACCATGATGTGGTACAAGTAATCATGTTAAAGGAAATGTTGAGGGAGATTGTTAGCAAGCTTTCAAGACCTTGAGCATGAGGGTGGAGACACAAGATCGTAAGGAGGCATAAAGATTCAAGGATAAAGATTCAGTGATCTCAGTAGTCAAGATAAATCAAGGCCAAAGACCATGATATCAGTATTTTGTCAAAGAATATCAAGTTAAAGATCAAGATCCAAGATCACAAGCATGCAAAAGTATCTTCAAAAGAATTCCCAAGAATACAAGGCTCCAAGACTCAAGACATCACAAGAGTGATCAAACGATTCAATGGACCACCCCTTAAGTGGAGAATGTTAGCCGTGTTTTTACATAACAGTGATGGTATTATTATTCCCTAGCCTTGTATAGAGGAAAACAGAGTTTACGAGAATTCACTTTTAAGATAAATTTGGCCTAGGTGTCGGGCTTTAAGCCCATGTGTAATAGGTTCGGCCCCAAAGATAAAGCCAAAACCCAAGTAGGGTTAAAACACTCCATGTACTATAAATACCTTTCATCACACAAGGTGAAGGGTGTTGCTTCTCATTTTCTTTCTAGTGCAAGTAACCATTTTCTCTCTTTGTCTCTCTTTCTAGATCTTTCTCTCTCTCTAAAATATTTTCTCTTATTTTGTGTTTTAAGGTGATGAAATGATATCATCTATCATCAACATATCATCATATTATACCAGGGTAGCCCAACCCAAATCAACATATCAAATTAACCCACGCGCTTATAGTCCTCCGAACCTATCGCCTATCAATTGAAGCTACACAGTCAGCTAAATAATACAGTGCAGAAATTCCCAGTGGAACTTTACATACATAGATCTCAAGTATTCGCATAGCATTCACATAGCATTCATACAAACAATCATAGGCACATAGCATTGTCCAAAAGAATTTAAAAAGTTTTTGCACAGAATTTAAAAGTAGTTAAAAGAAGGTTTTGAGTATCATTTTCCCTCAACGGAAAAGAGTTTAAAAATGAGGCTACGAGAACTCACCTTTAAGCAAAGAGATAAGTAACTGAGGATATGATCAAACTACTGTATGCAACGACTTCCAAACACGATCCTAATCCCGTTAAAGTCCGATTTTAAATGTAGGTTTCTTAAATGTATGTTTAAGATTGATGCATAGTAGTCAAAATGTGCGTTGTACGGTCACTTTTAATGTTATTGGTTGCGTGATGGTTGGTGACTTAGACCCGATGAATATACATAAAAGTATGTATGTTAGATAATATACACTTATAGTATTTAGGAAACTAGACGGGAAAAATATCTAGACTTAGATAATAGTTATTAATAAATATGCTCCGGTAATCTACCCGGTAGTCTTTAGTTACTTAGTTTAATTGCATAATTTGTGAAAAGTGACACGTTTTAGTTATGTTAAATCATTAATAGAAGTTTTATAATTTATAAAATTATAAAATATATTTTCGTCTTTTAGTCGATTTATTAAAATAATAATATTTTATTTATTTACACATCGAGGGGGAAATAATACATTTTATAAAATATTTATTTTTTAATTGTCAACTAGAAGATAATATCATAACTGTTGTGTTAAAAGCTTTACAAACATCGTTTAACATAAATTGTAACCTTAAAATGTACGTTTACATCTATGCAAGAACTTTTTATTTAATTAAGTGGTGATTTCCGAAAACGTGTCAAACTAATTGGTTAAATTATTTACTCACACTTCTTATATAATACTTGCAAAGTATTATATACTTCATATTAATCTTTGGATTGTTTGTCTTTGTTATATAATTCACGGTATGAGTTATATAATTGTTTATTTTTTTATATGTAATATATACGGAATATATTACATACTTTGCGTTTACTTTTCGATTCATTTATTTAACCAACCACCAAACTATTACAACTTAAAAATCTAAAATCCTTTTAGCAAGTGTCGCGTTGGATGTAACCATCCATTGGAAAAACCAAATACATTATCCTAGGCT
Source organism: Tanacetum coccineum (assembly GCA_026074375.1). Taxonomy (NCBI): domain Eukaryota; kingdom Viridiplantae; phylum Streptophyta; class Magnoliopsida; order Asterales; family Asteraceae; genus Tanacetum; species Tanacetum coccineum. The sequence goes on from BQNB010001090.1 coordinate 60,723, forward strand.
AGTGGGTCTTAGTCAGTGCGGTCGTTGGTCGAGTCGTTCCGGTTTCCGTCTGTGTTGTGCATAATATGTGCATTTCTGCCAATCATTCCACATCATCGAGGTGAGTTTATAGCCCCATGTTTTACTTGTTTTACATATATTTTTGGGGTGAGAACATGCTTGTTTACAAATGCATTTTATTTGGTTGATTTACAAAAATTTGTTTTACACACTCATTTACCATAGCTCGCTATGAGATGTACATTACTTGACTTCATTTATGGTCCCATAATACATACTTACTTTTGAAATAAAAAAAAATTAGGATGCTTAAGCGGATTGAATGGATAACTACAAGTAAATGTCCAGGTGTTCTTGGAGGGGACACCTGCGAGGGGTACATATTCATTTCTGCCTGGGTGTTCTTGGAGGGGACACCTGCGAGGGGTACATATTCATTACTTTTCGGGTGTTCTTGGAGGGGACACCTGCGATGGGTACATATGGTTTTCATTACTGCCCGGATGTTCTTGGAGGGGACACCTATGATGGGTACATAGTGCATCGGTATCATGAACTTAGAGTAATCGTAATCACTCATTGGGCAATACATACTTGAAACATTTCGTGATGCTTTTAATTATCATGCATACTTTGAATAATTGCGGTCCAACTTTTATACGTACAATTTTTGGCAACTATTATAAGGATTGAAATGGTCATGCATACTTTATAAATCTTTTGATTTCAACGTTTATACTTACAAAAATCTATGAACTCACCAACTTTATGTTGACACTTTTAAGCATGTTTTTCTCAGGTGAATTAGATGCTTGGCTTACTTGATGTGCATTGGTGTCCTAAATTGGACAAAGATTTCATTCATGGATTTCTTCTCTACTTACAAATGATTATATCTCGTTGTATTGCTTTCAAGCTTTTCATTTGGTGACTGCAATTATGGGTCAAATGTTATACAATTTCAAGATAAATCATCGTGATTACTTTCAAACGGACACATTTAGAGGTCGTTCTCTTGTATCTTGTGCTGTTGTATTATGAAGTAACACTCCGGGATTATTTCCGCTGCGTCTACATTTTTGGGGGAGTAAGATTTGTATCAAGTGCAATGGTTTTTAGAGAACTAGGTTGCATATTTTACCCTAGACTATAATCGTTTTCACAAACATTGCATCACATCAAACATTTTCAAAGTGCATACACACTACTTGCTTACTTGCTTACATTACTTGTTACATTGAGTGCTAACAGGATATACATACATATATATATATATATATATATATATTATATAGATATATATATATATATATATACTTGCACCTTTTGCATATATCGTACATTTATTTATATAAGAGTTATTTATACAAATACCAGAAAATTTCTTAAGACATTGTGAGTTACACGATGGTCTCATTTTACTTCTTAGACATTGTGAGTTGCACAATGGTCTCATTTCGTTCTCAAACATTGTAAGTTAAACAATGGTCTCTAAAAATATATATTTTCTTCATAACTTTATACAATATTGTATTACACGAAAGCCATCATAATTTTGGTTACATGGGATTATGTATGAATCTATAGTATTTACAAGGTCTTGTATGGGCGGGACTTGTAATAGGAAGGATTGATATGGATAATTGCTTTGTTTGACTGTTCATAGACCACTTACCTTATTTACATTTAACCGAGTATCATAAAACTATCTTGAACACTATGTGATTTCCCCGATTGTTTTACTCTTCGCCTCCGAAGGCGAGTTTTTAAACACAACTGTCCCATACTCATTAGAGCACATGCATCGTCATGTCATCCACCACCTTGAAGGTTATGTAAGTACGCGTATTGCATCAGAAATTATTATGTAGGATGATTTATAATCTCTTTATTTGAAAGGATTGGGAGGCCTCTTCATTTGAATAATAAATTTGTAAATCACCGAACCATAAGTTTATCAATTGATTATTTACATAAATTGGGATGCTTCTTTATGCAAATAATGAATTATAAATGAGTGGGCTTAATGGTATCTGATATGACATGAGTATGAACTCGAACCCAATAATCATCGGAATCCGTTAAAAAGATCTAGAAGCACAATCATGTCTTACCACTCAGCAGAATCTTAAGGCCTCACTTGGAACTACCTTATCTCATTCTTAAGTTATTACTTTTGCCGTTACAAATCTTTACGATCATGAACTGTTTGTGGAGCTAACCGACTTGTGCACACTTGAACTAATGGAGTTGATTCATCCTCGAACTAACGACTGAGTACCATATTTCGCCGTCTATGATTTAGCTCTCCGCGGGAGCTCCTCCCATTTGTTGAACTTTATTCTGGAGATTGTGTTTCTCGAAATGTCCTCACTCTCTGCATCCCCATCACCATTTGTTATAGTTATTGTCGTTATGGTTGCTGTTGTTGGGTCCTGGAGCGGTCCCAGCTTGTACAACTTTATCCAATAGGTAACGCAACCCCTCTCAAACCAGTTAAACACCTATCCACGAAACATCTAGTCGAACTATTCATTTTTGGCCACTAGTACGAAGACTTAGGTCGCGATACATCCTAGTACTGCCAAGTAAGTTGAATACTTACATCCATAAGTCTTGTTTGATGTAAATCATCAACCATTACAAATATCATAAACGAGATTCCGTCCTCGAACACTTAAAACTTTATACATACTCAAGCGACTACACTTTCTCCTTCGATGCTTTCACTAGTAAGAGACTTTCTTTAAAACGCGTTCATATCAGTCATAAGACCTGTAACGATATTTTTTTTTTGAGATACATATTTTGATGGATTAAATATCCTGGTCAAACTTAGCCAAAATTTTTGGTATATCGAGAAGTGTCGAAACTTCTAATTTTGCTGACTAAAGTTATCAACGCCATGTTTAAAAACTGGTTATTAAATCTTAAATCTTTTCTTAGTCACACAATAGGTTAAAAAGAATTGAATCCCAGGAAGGGATTCCTTTAAGGGGTAGGTACTATAACAGCCGGCAATTTTTGAAATTTTAAATGACTATTTTACCCTTTGACTTTTCGGGTCCGACTTGACTTTTTGACTTTTGATCTTTTATTGTCACATAAAAACGATTACCGTGTAACCGGTAATTTTTTTCGGAACATATTTAAATAATAAATCATATTCATTATTAAAATATCTCTCATGTGCAATTTATTTTTAAACTTATTTGACTTGAAAACGGAGAAGATATATGTTATTACTAAGTTGGATTATCAAAAACGACCCTAAATTCGTTTTTTCATGACTCGGACCTAAAGTCAATTTAGTGTAAAACGAGTCCGGACAACTTTTTAATTTTTGTCGAGTCCCGAAAACAAGCCAGAAGAAAATGAACCGAAACATCCCTCGCACATAATTTTAGACAACGAATACTAAGCGTAACCGACTCGAATATAATTAAAATTTATATTTAATTATCACTTGGTATTAAATAAAAATATTTAATAAATTATGTAATATTTTATTCAAAAGCGTTTATTTAAAAACGCAAAGGTTCAAATTAAAGTTTTATTTTTACGGACAAAGATTGCCCGTGATACCCGGTGACTATACAAATAAATAATAAATATTTTAAATATATTTTATAAAAACATTTATAAAATAATAGTCATGTAAATACTCATTTTTGTGGGAAATCATCATTTGGAAAACAATGAGAAATTTCATGTTTTAATCAAATCGTTAACTAGCTAAAGAGTCTCGAACCATTATTCTAGGAAAATTTACGCTTTTGGTCTTGTAGGTTATTTTTTAGCATCAACCCTCAAGTATTATAAATTGTACATTTTCTTTTATAAACTTTCACTATTATATCTATATATATACTATAAATATATTATATATATTATATTTATATATATATATTTATATATAATTATATATATATATACTTAACCTATTAGGGTTTCTCATTTTCTATAACCCTAGCCTCACACACCTTCCTCCTCTTCTCTAAAATTTCGCGCCTTCACAATTACGACGAGATTCCGGCCACCATATCATGTTCCCATCTCCTCATCACCGCCACGCACACCACCATCCACGATCAACCATCAACATCACCTCACCATCGCCCCCGCTGCCTTCACGACCACCTCACCATTGCCACCACCTCGCCACAACCACTTTCATCATCACCACATTACCACCTTCATCATAACCACCACATCATCTTTACTACACCATCGACACCCACCACCTCCACACCACAGCCGCCTCCAACATCACCCCATCATACCACCACCATCTTCATCTTCGCCACCACGCCACCACCACCTCGCTGTCATCGTCACCACCTCGCTGCCGCCACCACTAGACCACCCACAAGGGTACGTTTGGCTTTTACAGCACCAATGGTGCGTTTGGCAGCCACCACACCACGAGGGTGTGTTTGTTTATGTGGTTAACACCACAGCGGGGGCGTTTGGCTGTAATAATAGAACCAAGGGTGTGTTTGTGTTTAATAGCCCAAGAGGGCGTTTGGTTTCGGGTTTAACAACCGTAGGGTGCGTTTGGTGGCTGTGTAACGGCATAGGGTATGTTTGGTTGGTTGTGTACCGACATAGGGTGCGTTTTGGGGGGTTGATTTCCCTTTTTTTTTTGTGGGGGGGGGGGGCTTGTGAGAACGCAATAAGGGTGTGTTTGATTTAGCGGCAGCCACTCAAGGGTGCGTTTGGGTTGACAGAAAGCACCAAGGGTGCGTTTGGTTGTGTATGAACGAAATAAGGGTGCGTGTAGTTCTCAAACCGTATAGATCTTAAACCTTTAGCTTGTAAAGGGTTGTAGCCAATATGGAATAGTTCCACACTAACCACAAGAGAAACAAAGACTATGAATACTATAAGCTATGCGGAAACTAGCTTATAATAATAAGAAGAACAATGTTTAATAAGACCCAAACTTTACTATTATCTGGCATATTAGATGTTTACAGATTACTAACTATGAGATATGTATTGCTATTTGACTATGTATGTGTATATGTGTGTAATTCTGTTGTCTAACTCTATACCCTGGACCTTCTTTTATACACCAAGAAGTTCATTAGAGTTTACAATATTTTCCTAACATATCTAGTCAACCATATTGAATACCATAATTAAGTATTCAATATGTAACATATCTAGTCAACCATATTGAATACCATAATTAAGTATTCAATATATTTCTAACTATGTGGTCAACATTAATCAAATGTCTTCAATCATCATAAAGTCTTCAATCATCATTAATGTCTTCAATCAACATAAAGTCTTCAACCAACATTAAAGTCTATAGTTGAAACTTCTCTTTTATCATTGACTAGTAGCATTAATATTAAACAGCATCAAGAAGACTTTTAATTCCCAACAATCCTCCCTTAAACGTTGTTAATTCATTGGATTTATATCAAGTTTTTCATTATAGCTTCTTAATCTTAGAGGATGATATACAAACACTTTAACATTTCTTGATATTTTAAACACTATCCATCTTCAGCAGGACTTTGTCTTATCAGACAAACAGCAACATCTTTTTCAGCAACAATCCAACTTAAGTTGGCTTTGTAGTTTTTGGCAAACTACCAGCCTATTAATGAATTTGATAGTTCCCTTTACCATTGCCGTTTGCTCTGGGATAGTTAACTCTTTATTTTAAAAACATGGTGAGTTAATTACCATACAGTTTTGGTAAACTGTCAACCCATCAACGGAATTAATTTGTCTTTTACCAAATACCGTTTGCTCTTTGGAATTAGCCATTGCTTTATTGCCCATAACATTGGTGCATTGATAAAAACCATATAGTTTTTAGCTAACTATCAGCTATTAACTGATATGATTAGTCTTTACATGAAATGTTTTGATCTTGGAGCTAGCCTACTCTTTAACTGTTGAAGTCTTGGTGAGTTGAGAAACCATATTGTTTTTAGCAAACTATCAGCTATCAAACGGATTTGAGAATTTCTTTACCAGATGCGTTTACACTGGAATACCAATTCTTAGTGTCGGTTTGACATGTGAAATTGATTACCATTCGTTGCGTTAAAATGAAACCAACACCTGAAAATTCTCTAATCCCTTGTAGCTTGCCAAATTCTCAAAACCACTATCCATAAATCAGGCTAAGAACAAACTATCCAAGAACCAAACTATGTGTTTTATCGATATCTTACAAACACCTAACAAGCATAATACTTCTTTCTAGACAAAAACTTACAGACATTAAAACTTTCTCGGACGACGAGGGCAGTTAAACACTATAAAGCTCTAGGCAGCATAAATATCCAACTAATACAATACTTTAATACTGGCAGTATTAAACCAAGTTGCCAGCAGTACTAATAAACATGACCAGTACTAACCTTCAACACCATTGGCAGTACTGAATGTAATACAAACAGTACTAAGTTTCTTTGTACTAGCAGTACTAAGTAACAACTGGCAGTACTAATGTTACTAGCAAGTACTAATACATTTCAGAACCATAATCATGAAAACATCAACTATCTTTTCCATCTAACACTTTTATTTGCTTTACCGCAAAAAGTTAGTCCTCAAGCACAAAAAAATACAGACCACGTAATAACACAATCACACTATCTTTATGAATTGCCCTGCAATAAGAAAGTTAGTGTCTTTTGAGTCCAGCCAATGGACTGGACTTGAACCTGCCTAGTGCGTCAACATAATCATATCTTGTCAGGGTCTTTGATGCACTATTAGATTTGAAAACATGGTTTAATTCTTCATGTTTTGGTTTCCAAACCCAGCTAGCTGAGGCCTTAACAGTATTAGCTTTTGATGTTGTTGGTCTATTAAATGGTCTTCTAAAAGGTGAATGAACTTTGTGAAAAACAGTTTTTGGTCTATTATCATTCATTTTGGGTCTAACAGTATTAACTTTCCTGGCAGCACTAGTTAGTACTGCTTGACTAGAATTTTGTCTAGCAGTACTAACCTTGTTAGTTCTGTTGGGTCTAGCAGTATTAACTGGAATTCTACTAGTTCTAGTTAGTACTGCTGTAGGAACAAATTGATTTTGATGATTCATTCTTTGGACATTGTTCCATTTTGGTTTACTCTCCCCTGAACCATTACCCTTAGCCATCTTTTGTTTGTTTAGTTCAACTTGCTTAGCCATTCTTTTTTCATGATAATCACAATCTCTTATTAAATGACTAAAACTACCACAAACAAAACATGCTCTTCTTGTAAAACCATATCCCAACCCCACTCTTTTGGATTCATTAAGTCTTCTCTTATTAACTTTGGGGTATTGACTATGTGTGTGTTTATCTTTAACATTTTCCCTAGGTGTTTTTTTTACATGCTTATCAGAATCAACAGCAAACTAGGTTTTCTATTTCTTTTAAATGTAGTAGACACACAAATCATCATCAGAGGGTCTGACTCATACTCTCAATGATAGGAGACATCAGTCCAACTTTTGGTTCACAAGCTAACTTTGGGTTCTTTAACAACTTTTTAGGCAAACATTCAAGTGATTCTACACTAGACTCAGACTCACAAGAACTAAAATCACTGGTGTTTGTTTCAGATTCACTTGTGATAGGCTGTTTTGGACCATAAGTAAACTTAGAATCATCTATTTCTACATCAGGTCCTGAAGGCATGTAATTTCCTGTCATTGGGAGGAGGAACAGCATGCATTCCATCAGATGTAACAAACCTATCATACAAAGGTTGTTTTTCTAAACATCACTCTCTTTATTCATAAAAACACTTTGTAAAACTTCATTTTTCATAGCTCAAATACCATCATATCTGTGATCCCCATACCCAAGCCTAAACTTATCATTAGCACTCATTTGTGTGTTTAGCAGTCTACCAAGATTTTTAGAAGAACTATGCCAATTTTCTACTTTGGTTTTTAATTCATCTTTCTCTTTAAGAGCCTCTGCTAACAACTTTTTATGGTATGCAAGAACATTTGTTTTATCATCTAAATCTATTTTCATATATTTTATCTTTTCTTCATACCACAGCTGATTATTTTGATGAGTAACTAATTGGGCTTCTACTTTCTTTAAGCCTTGACTATAAGCTTGAATTTCTATGACAGCCTCATTAAGTTTTTCTCTTTGTTCATCATACAATTTTTTAAGTTTAGCATAGTTTTCAACACATTGTTTTGAACAAGAGATTACCTCAGAGTCTGAACTTGAATTGCCATAGGCCATAAAAGCAAAATCTTCTTGCTCATCCTCTGCATGAGCAGTCCAGTCAACACTTTCACCATCAACTATTACCATTGCTTTGGGTTCTTCCTGCATCTTCTTATATTCATCATTGCCACCAAATCTAGATTTGATAGCTTCCCATATGTCTTTTGCATCTGTCATTTTGTGAAACTTTGCTAGGTGATCTTCTGGTAAAGCCATAAGCAAGATAGTCCTTGCTTTTCTTTCTCTTTCTCTAGCCAAAGTCTCTTCAGCAGTTCTTGGAGGTAAAACCCTTATTACCCCATCAGTATCAGTAGTGACACTTACAGGACCATTACCCTTTTGAATGACTTCCCATATAGGATAGTCTGTATGTGCTAGGTATGTTCAGCTTTATTGCCCAAATGTCATATTCTCCCTTCTTCAGAATAGGGAGTTTGATGGTTGATACAGTGTGAGGGGCTTGTTGTGGTGCTGTTTGAGGTGTTGTTGGTGGTGGTGGTGTTGGTGGAGGGTTGTCATTACCTGATCCTTCCATTGATAGGATTTGAAGAGTTTATGAATCAGATGTGTTTTTGTGGTTCTTCTTACTCAGAGTTTCTCTACAAGCTCTGATACCACTTGTAGGTCTCAAACTGTATAGATCTTAAACCTTTAGCTTGTAAAGGGTTGTAGCCATCAATGGAATAGTTCCACACTAACCACAAGAGAAACAAAGACTATGAATACTATAAGCTATGCGGAAACTAGCTTATAATACTAAGAAGAACAATGTTTAATAACTAAACTTTACTATTAATCTGCCAAAGATGTTTACAGATTACTAACTATGAGATATGTATTGCTATTTGACTATGTATGTGTATATGTGTGTAATTCTGTTGTCTAACTCTATACCCTAGACCTTCTTTTATACACCAAGAAGTCCATTAGAGTTTACAATATTTTCCTAACATATCTAGTCAACCATATTGAATACCATAATTAAGTATTCAATATGTAACATATCTAGTCAACCATATTGAATACCATAATTAAGTATTCAATATATTTCTAACTATGTGGTCAACATTAATCAAATGTCTTCAATCATCATAAAGTCTTCAATCATCATTAATGTCTTCAATCAACATAAAGTCTTCAACCAACATTAAAGTCTATAGTTGAAACTTCTCTTTTATCATTGACTAGTAGCAAAATGTTTAACGTATTAAGAAGACTTTTTATTCACTTAACAGTGCATTTGTTGTGCAGAAACGCAATAAGGGTGCGTTTGGTTTAGCGGCAGCCACATAAATTTTTTTCCTTTAAGTGCCTCCCAACTTGCCGTTTGGTTGACAGAAAGCACCAAGGGTGCGTTTGGTTGTGCAGGAACGCAATAAGGGTGCGTTTGGTTGTGCAGAAACGCAATAAGGGTGCGTTTGGTTTAGCGGCAGCCACATAAGGGTGCGTTTGGGTTGACAGAAAGCACCAAGGGTGCGTTTGGTTTTAGCAACAACTCTTAGGCGTGTACTATGGTATAATCGACTAATAAAAATCATATTACAATATTTAGTAATAAAATCGGATCTAAATGGTGGTTTTAATGGTTAAATAAAATGTGTTATTGATTGATTTTCGTGGGTGTTTGGTTTTGCGTTTAAACAACACATAGGTTGTGTTTGGTTTTGCTTTCCTTTGATAATTATTTTGTCTAGTTAAATATATATTGAAACATGGATACTTTGCAACGTGGATTGATTGAAAATGGGAAAACATTGAGTTTTGTGAAAATGGGAAACGTTGTAAAAACGAATAGGTCATGCCGAAATTTCTATAGATTTCTATACTTTTACAAATGGGACAACTATTTTAGCCATAACCCATCGAGGAAACGAAATACAAATTTATAAAATATTATTTTTTTAATTGTCAACTAGAAGATAATATCATAACTGTTGTAAAAGCTTTACAAACATCGTTTAACATAAATTGTAACCTTAAAACGTACGTTTACATCTATGCAAGAATTTTTTATTTAATTCAGTGGTGATTTTTGAATGTGTCAAACTAATTGGTTTAATATTTACTCACATTCTTAATATAATACTTGCAAAGTATTATATACTTCATATTAATCTTTGGATTGTTTGTCTTTGTTATATAATTCACGGTATGAGTTATATAATTGTTTATTTTTTTATATGTAATATATACGGAATATATTACATACTTTGCGTTTACTTTTCGATTTATTTATTTAACCAACCACCAAACTATTACAACTTAAAAATCTAAATCTTTTATCAACGTGTCGCGTTGATGTAACCATCCATCGAAAAACCCAAATACATTATCCTAGGCTAGTGGGTCATAGCCGTTAAGATAAACCGCAGCTTCTTGGTCGAGTCGTTCCGGTTTCCGTCTGTGTTGTGCATAATATGTGCATTTCTGCCAATCATTCCACATCATCGATGTGAGTTTATAGCCCCATGTTTTACTTGTTTTACATATATTTTTGGGGTGAGAACATGCTTGTTTACAAATGCATTTACATGGTTGATTACAAATTTGTTTACACACTCATTTACATAGCTCGCTATGAGATACATTACTTGACTTCATTTTTGGTCACAAATACATACTTTACTTTTGAAATGATTACAGATTAGCTTAAGCGGATTGAACAGATAACTACAAGTAAATGCCCAGGTGTTCTTAAAGGGGACATCTGCGAGGGGTACATATTCATTTCTGCCCGGGTGTTCTTGGAGGGGACACCTGCGAGGGGTACATATTCATTACTGCCTGGGTGTTCTTGGAGAGGACACCTGCGATGGGTACATATGATTTTTCATTACTGTTCGGGTGTTCTTGGAGGGGACACCTACGATGGGTACATAGTGCATCGGTTTCATGAACTTAGAGTAATCGTAATCACTCATTGGGCAATACATACTTGAAACATTTCGTGATGGTTTTAATTATCATGCATACTTTGAATAATTGCGGTCCAACTTTCATACGTACAATTTTTGGCAACTATTATAAGGATTGAAATGGTCATGCATACTTTATAAATCTTTTGATTTCAACGTTTATACTTACAAAAATCTATGAACTCACCAACTTTATGTTGACACTTTTAAGCATGTTTTTCTCAGGTGAATTAGATGCTTGGCTTACTTAATGTGCATTGGAGTCTAAATTGACAAGATTTCATTCATGGATTTCTACTTACATACAAATGATCAGATCTCGTTGTATTGCTTTCAAGCTTTTCATTGTGATGCAATTATGGGACAAATGTTATACCAATTTCAAGAAAATCAACGAGATTACTTTTCAAACGACACATTTAGAGGTCGTTCTCTTGTATCTTGTGCTGTTGTATTATGAAGTAAGACTCCCAGACATATTTCCGCTGCGACACATTTTTTGGGGTGTTACAATAACCAAATAACAAATGTGCACTTATAGAGTTTAGAGCCAACGAGATCCATCAAAAATCTCACTAGGACAAAAATCCTAATATACAAATGGTCGCTTTTCCTTTTCTCTTTTCCCATACATCATTATACAACATTTGGTATCAAAAAGTCCTACGCATTATCCTTGTGATAATTGCCAGAACATTCAAAGTGATACTCTCTAGTATTCACAATGATGAATGGAAATCCTTCCAGAGTCAACATCATTATGAAAATCGACAGGTTTATGTAAAATGTCGTTCCGAACAACTTTGTAGTTTTACACTTCGACTCAATCGGACCCGAAGACCCTCGAAAACGCAGTTTCAGCCGCTGCTGAAAGGTGCACGGTTCACAGCTTTTATATGTATTATGTCAAATTTTTGAAACGTCGTATCTTACTCGTTTTAACTCCGATTTTAGTGATTCTTTCGAGCCCGTCTTCGTAATTAAAAGTTCTATTTAACTAAAATATTTTCCATCAGCCTACTGTTATGAATAGTAGTCAGTTTTTATAAAACTACTTTTATAAAAATACTTTTTATCGTAAACTTGCGATTAGCGTAACTTTTTCGTTATAACTCGGATTTTCGAGTTCTTTATATGCTTACGATCCTTGTAACATGTAGTATTTTAATAAAATATAAAATAAATGTTTTAGTTTTGAATTTAAAACAGTAAGTTTGAGAATATTTAATAAAAATGTGTATAAAGTTATTTTTATAAGTTTTTAACTTAGTTAATTTGCAACAAGTCCTCTAGTCCATTATTAGTCCAAGTTTGTCCAAGAATAATGACCTTTATATTTATGTACTTACATATATAAACTAAAAAAATAAATAGTGAAAAATGACAAAATAAACGACGTCATAAAATGACCTGAAAATACGGAATGTTACATTGTTAGTAAGCTTTCAAGACCTTGAGCATGAGGGTGAAGACACAAGATCGCAAGGCGGCATAAAGGTTCAAGGATAAAGATTCAGAGATCTCAGTAGTAAAGACAAATCAAGGCCAAAGACCACGATATCAGTATTTTGTCAAAGAATATTAAGTTAAAGATCAAGATCCAAGATCACAAGCATGCGAAAGGATCTTCAAAAGAATTCCCAAGAATACAAGGCTCCAAGACTCAAGACGTCACAAGAAGGATCCACAATTGAATGACCACCCCTTAGGGGGAGATTGTTAGCCGTGTTTTTATTAAAGTGATGGTCATTAAATATTCTCGAGCCTTGTATAAGGAAAACGTATTTGACGGGAATTCATTTAAGCTAATTGGGCCTAGGTGTCGGGCTTAAGCCCATTTGTATTAGGTCCGGGCCAACATAAAGCCCAAACAAACCATCTTAGGTTTTATCTCTTGTAACTATAAATACCCCTTCCTAGCATGTTAGGAAGGGTGTTGCTTCTCATTTCTCTTTAAGCAAGTAACCATTTTTCTCTCATTTTACTGTCTCTCTCTAGTCTTTTCTCTCTCTAAAATCTTTTCTCTTATTTTGTGTTTTGGTGATGAAATGATATCATCTAATAGATAGTTAGGTGTGAAAGTAAAAGTGAAGTAGTGAAGTAGTATGTTGAAGAATACTAAGGCGTGAAGAAGTTGTGTAGTTGTGAAGTCGTGAAAGTAGTAAAGAAGTTGTGAAGTCGTGATAGATTAGTTCTAGCTAAGATTAGAACTCAAGGTGAGTTGAGAACCATACAATTTTTGGTAAATTGTCAACCATAAACGGATTTAAGAAGTCTTTACCACAAGCCGTTTGCTTATGGACTAGCCAGTTCTTATGCTTGTTAAGCATGGTGAACTGATAACCATTTGTTGTGTGGTGGTTAGCCAACACCCAAACCCTTCTCATTTCCATTCTCAACATTACTCCTCATTAAGCTGTTGCTTAATGAATCTTACCAATTGTAGTGTAGCAGTACTTTCCTCTTCAACCTACAATCCTAAATCAAGCATTTGTTGCAACAATTCCTTGGAGAGAGGATACTTTCTTTCAATTATCATGTAGATGACTGTCCCATCCTTAAGATCTAGTATGCAAACTCCACAAGCTTCATACAGTCTCCATCTGACAATCTCCCATTCTTGTTGATTGTTCTAGAAATCACCTTGATCATTTTCTTCTCTTGAGGATTCCATCATAATCTTTAAGTCTCCCCAAAGAATCAACTCAATATCTTCTGGTGTGATTTTTGAGTACTGCTTCATCACCAAGTCATATAAATGAAATATTTCATGTCTATCAAAAATGTGTAGTACCTCCATTAGATAGTTAAATGCCATGAAGTGCCCATTAACTCTATAGACAACAAGGTAATTCCTATCTGGTGATGAAACCTTGTGCAACCTAGCAATAAAAGATTTTGTCTCCATATTTCACTATCTATGGTACTTTTAAATGTAATAATCCTTAGACATTTTATGTGTTCATCATCACTACCATCATCTAGCTGTGGTCTTGTCCTTTTCCTAGCAAGCATCTTCACATGACCACTCTTTCTTTTCTTTATACCCTGCTCTGTCACTTCTTGTTCAGCAGGTACCTTTGCTGTATCTTTTTCCCTTAGAGTTTCTTTGATAACCCTCTTTTTCTTAAGGTCTTTATTCAACTCCTTAATCTGTCTCTCATCCTTAGCAGATCTAATAGCAACAAAGTTCTGATCTTGCCTCTTTAATCTTTCATATAAAACCTGTATTTCTTCAAAGGTTTTGGTCTTCAAATCAGAATGCTTCTTTCCACCAACATGCTTCAAATAGGTCATCATTTGATCTCAGAAATTTACTTGTAGTGGTTTATTTTCTTAAGCTTCAACCTTTGTGGAGCAAGAAAATTCCTTCGTGCAGCAATGGTACATGAAGAAATTTGCTATTAGTTCAATGGTACAACTTCTCTCTTTCTCTTTGAAGCGTCCTCACAAAATCTTGTCTGCATTTATTCATGGCCGTATGAAATCATACCATTAGTGAGAGCAACCTTAGTAGCTTCTTCTTCAGCTAACCTTTTCTTTTCCTCTTCAGCTTCCCATTCTTCTTGAACCTTTCTGGCCACCTCTTCATCCTTAGCAAGCATTTTAAACTTCTTTTCAGCTTTAGTGATATCATCTGATTCAGTATCAGATTTACCTTCTTCATCAATCATCTTTTTACCTTTATCTTATGGGATCATTCTTGGAAAGGCTTCAATGTTAACACAGATCTTGTTGAAGTAGGCCTTGGTCTCTCAGTATCTTCAACATTCCTAATCTCTACTCCTTTTTCCTTTTCATTCTGTTTATTCTGACTCATTGTGATGAGAACTTGTGCAATGGTCTCATCATCACCAAATATTGTTGGAGTAGGTGTTGAAGTTGTTGTTGGAGCTATTTGAGTAGCACTTTTCCCTTCATTTTAATCAGCAATACCTTCACCTTGTCTATCGGTACTAACGTTTGTACTATCGGTACCTCCATCTTGCTTGTCAATACCTTCATTTCTCTTGTTGGTACCTTTATTTGGCTTGACAATACTAACAGGTGCTTTAGTACTTACTTCCTTATCTGCACTTTCCTTCTCTTCAAGCACCTTAGAGCTTGTCCTCCCCTCATCTTGAGCATCCTTAGTCTCCATATAGTCCATTTCATCATCATCAAGATCATCAAAAGCTGGATATTTATGCACAATGGTACACCTGAAGATAGATAGATTGTCCTCCCCTGTTTGTGATACATACTCTTTGTACCCTTTTTTCTTTTAGAAAAGGTCTTTTTTTTTTTTTTTTTTTTTTTTTTTTTATTTTTTTTTTTTTTTTTTTTTTTTTTCCCTTGACAATCTTGTCTTTAGTGCAACACTCTTCATCCAGGCTTTGTGATGTGTGATAAGTGGTTTAACTCCTTTCTTTAGCTTCTTGACATGAGCCTTCAAAGCTTTAATTTCTTTAGCTTGAGCTGAGACATGTGTACACAAAGAGATACAAAGATCATACACACTTTGGAGTGTCAGGCCATCCTCATTCCTGGATAGGGATCTATCACTGGATGACTGACCTCCATGATTCCCACTAGAACCCTCTGGATTGGAATTAGAAATAGCTATAGAAGGAGAAGGTCTAGGAGAAGGGTCAATGTGTATCTTAGGTTGGTCTTTACTTAGGTGAGGATGAGAGGGTATGGGTTGGGAATCAAATGGTCTTTATGAAGCCTCACCCTCATCCTCTGTTTGTTGAACCAACATAGAATCAAATAAAGGTGTAACCTTCCGTGAAAGTTCGTTACCCTTTTTAAAAACCATAAATGTCAAAGACCTTTTAGTTAGGAGTTGGAACTGAAAGTAGACCCAAGGAACAGGTACATCTTTTAAAACTATTGCTCAAAAAGATTTGTAAAATTCTTAGTTACATACAAACTTCTTATTTTGCATCCAAGTGTCGATCATGCAACCAAAAATTATTTTGAAAAATTGTAATTCTGATTAGTGGCAAACAATTACGGCTGTGGCAATATTAGTGGGCATTTGAATCCCAAAAGGTGCTTTTAGGAACTAATGCAATGATTCATGGTAAAAAATCTCTCGTAATTTCCATCGGGGTTAAAAGAGGGCTTTGTTAAAAGTTAAAGTATTCAGGTCTCCCTCCAAAAACCCCATTAGCTGAATATTTATCAAATAAGCCTAATTATTCAAAGAATCTATCCCATCAACATCCTCAAAAAGAAATATCACTTCTTATTGATGCCCATCTGAGGATAGTCACAGCTAAACCCGCAACTATGAGCATCTTATATAACTAATGTTTTTAGACTGTTTCTAGACTTAGCAGTCGTCCAAAACTGTTCAACAAACGAAGTTGCCACTACAGGACTTACAGTGAGTGCATAATAAATTAAACTGCGTGTGAGAAAGTCCATAATCTGATGAAATTCTGTATTCCCATTCGTCTTTTCCAAATAGGCCACCATATTGTGCTTAGAACAGAAATCCAAACTAGCCATCGTTTATTTGATTTTGGTAATCGTCAGTGATGAATAATTAGGGTTTGTCAATTGAAAGCGATTAAGAGAGCTAAGAAGGATCAATTGTGTAATTGAGATGGGTATTTATAGTAGTAGCATCCCCAATGGCGAAGAAACCGCCAAAAATTACACTATAGACCCCTACTGGTATTTTCTCTAACGACTTTATAGCGGTACAAACTTTGCCTGTCGGTACTAACTTTAAGCCTGTCGGTACTAACTTTTGTTAACCAAAAATCGAACAAGTTTGACAACAAAAACTCTACAATACCATCCATATCTCTCTGTAATGACTCTCTAGAACCCAAATAACTAAATGAAAGACATCACCATTGGCAAAATCTATCTGCTCACATAACATTCTATATAAATTGTACAACAATGCATCTTGCCTTCCCTCAATTGTGGCTACAGATTCAACAATCTAATGCTAACCACCAAAAAGTTAAATCTTGTGACATCAAATCCTTTGGTGAGAAGGTCTGCAACATTAGAATCTATGTGAATCTTGATAACCTCTATCAGTCTCTTCTTATAACAATCTCTTATAAAATGGAATCTAATCTCAATATGTTTGGTCTTAGAATGAGCAACAGGATTCTTGATGACACTTATAGTGCTCTCATTATCAATATGGATTTTGATGTTTATGAAATTGAAACCATAATCCATCATCTGATTCTGTATCCATAATACTTACCCACAACAGTTAGCAGCTGCAACATATTCTGCCTTAGTAGTAGAATTTGCCACAATAGTCTACTTCTTGCATTGCCAAGATATCAATCTTCTACCAAGAAATCGACAACCACCTGTTGTTGATTTTCTATCAAGACTGGCTCCTCCATAGTCACTGTCTGAGAAAGCTTCCAGTTCAAAAGGTGAATCCCTAGGATACCATAAACCTAATTTGGGTTGATGTTTGAGATACCTAAAAATCCTTTATACTGCATTTAAGTGTGAAGCTTTTGGAGTGACTTGAAATCTAGCACAGACACGGACAGCAAACATGATGTCTGGCCTTGATGCTATCAAATACATTAGAGAGCCAATCATAGACCTGTAGACATGTACATCTACATCTACACCATCTTCAACCTTGAACAGTGTTTATTTAGACCAATAGGAGTAGTAGCTTTCTGAATGGTCAAAAAAATCAAACTTCTTTAAGATGTTAGCTACATACTTATCCGACTAATAAAGATTCCATCAGGTTGTTGCTTCACTTGAAGTCCCAAAAAAAAGTGAGTTCACCCATAGGAGCCTCATTTGGAATCTTTTTTGTGAATAGTCTTCAAACTCTGTAACACAAAGACTACTTTGAAGAACCAAAAATAATGTCATCATACATACACTGAACTAACATAATGTGTCACTCTTTTTCTTCTTAAATAAACAATGTTTTATCTATGGTACCTCTTCTGAAACCATTTTCCATCAGAAAAGAAGAAAGTGTCTCATACCAAGCTCTAGGAGCTTGATTTAGACCATAAAGAGCTTTGATCACCTTATAAGACTATTGTTGGATGAGCAAACAACAAAGCCCGGAGTTGATGGACATACCACCTCTTCTTCAAATAGTGCAATAAGAAATGCACTTTTAACATCCATTTGGTATACAGTAAATCCCATGTATGATGCAAAGGCTAAAAATAACCTAATTGCCTCAATTCTGGCAACAGGTGCAAAAACCTTATCATAATCTATATAACTCTCTACCTGTCTAAACCCTTGTGCTACAACGTGGCTTTGTTTTCACAACAATACTTTCCCTCATTCCCTCTATTCCAGCAGCCCTTTGTGCCAAATTACCTTTTTTCCCATATGCAAGATCAACAAGTACCCAAACCTTCTGTATTTTGAAACTAAAGTAATTCCTCTTGGCATTGCTTCAACCCTACTTCCCTTTAAGGCTTGTGATAATACTTGGGTTCTTCTTTGAGAGATAAAACATGCAAACAAACATTTTCTATGATCCTTGTGATTTGTTCTGTTCTGTTTGGTGAATGCTAACTTACCAGGCTTGAGTGCTGAAGAAGCCTTTTGAATCTTCCCTCTTGTTTAAACTGCAAGATGTAGGATCTCCTCGAATTTGTCCTTTTAGAGATCCTTATAATTCTATATGGGAATAGGACTGACAACAATGGTGTTATCCATGTTGTTGAAATTAGCCACTGCACCTACATCTTTATCATCATCATAAGCTCCATTGAATAATCCATCATTTGGGAGAGTATCAGAAGCATCTTCCAAGTCAGGCATATTTGGATCAATGGAAAGTCAGCATTAGGGAGAATAGATGCATCAATAGGTATTTTTCCTCCAAGATAAACGAAATGTTATTCAACCAGCATTTTTGCACCTGTGGAGTACTAGCAATACTAACAGATGGCCTATCCAAACTAATACTTAGCCTATACTATACTACAGATATGGCCTATTATACTACAAATGGCCTAATCAATACTAAGTTTGTTTATACTGGTAGCCATGACTGCCTCTTTTTAAGATGCAATTCTCCTCTTTTCTTCTTCAAAGAGCGATGTCTTGAAACATCATCCATGAGCTTAGCAGCCAATTCTTGAGTAACCATCTTCTTAAGTTCATCTTGCAAGTCTTGTTCACTTTTTTTCATCTGATGTTGTTCTTCCTTTTAGCGACATCTTATGTAACTTTTACATCATTGTCCTAGGGAACTTTCAGAAGGTTTTTCATGTCAGCTGGAGCAACATCTTTTTGCTATTCCTTGTCCTATGAGGTTGTAGTGGAAGCAGTATGTATTCCTGAGTAGGTCATTTATCTTTTCCTAATGAACCTACAACATAAGAATCTTATGTACCTGCATCCACATTAACCTAATTTTCTATACTAACAAGAATATAGTTCATTGAATTGGTGAGAAAATCAAGATCAAACATCCAAATTAGGAACGCAATTCCTGTCCACATTTGGTTGATCTTTAAGAAAATTGGATGTGTAGATTCTCTTATAACTCTTTTGGTCCTTTTGGTTGTATACTCTAAAGGATTACTAAGTAGAGTATCCAAGCAAATAACCTTCATCAGATTTCCCATCAAATTTGCCCAAGGAATCTAAGGTGTTTAAAATGGTCAAGGGCACCCAAAAGGTCTCATAAAACTAATACTAGTTGATTACCTATTAATAGTTCATAAGGTGTCTTATTTTGAGGTTTGGTCACTAATACCCTATTTTCAGTACATAGCAAGCAGTATTTACTGCCTCTGCCCAAAATGAGATAGGTAAAAGTGAGTCTGCTAACATAGTTCTAGCTACCTCAATTAGGGTCCTGTTTTTCCTTTCTGCAACACCATTCTGCTGTGGAGTTCTAGCCACACTAAACTCCCTTTTTATTCCTTTCTTAGCACATAATTCATTCATAGCATGGTTCTTAAACTCTGTCCCATTATCACATCTAATGATTTTAACATTATGATTCAATTGGTTATCAAGCCTAATATGATAAAATAAACAAAGGATTCAGTTGTTACATCCATGGTACTAAGAAGTAAATACCCAACAAAATCTCTAAAATCATCAGTCACTACCAAGCAGTACCTTTTTCCTTGTTAAAACTTTTCTACAGAGCCAGCCAAAGAAGTCCATATGAAGTAATTCTAGAGGCTTTCTGATGATTCTTTCTAACTTGGCCTTACAGGAGGCCTTGTGTTGCTTACCCTTCTTGCAGGCAACACAAGTGTAGTCATTCAAAAAAAAATTTGAAGGTAAACCTCTAGCTAGGTGACCTTTAACAAGTTTGTTTATATTTTTGAAATTCACATGACCTAATCTCCTGTGCCATAATTTAGACCATTACTGTGCAATTTGCATAAAAACAAGTTATACCGGTCGCAAAGGGAACAATGTTCTTTAAAACCAATCGGTACACATCATCCTTTCTAGAGCCTAAGTACAACATGACTTTCATCAAGAAGCTTAAAGCTAGGAGACAAGATAAGGCATTCGGACTCAGTAAAAGGGACACTATTTTTCTTGTCACACATTTGTGAGACATAGAAAAGGTTAAACTTAAGTTCCTCTACAAAATAAACATCATCAAAATCTAAATTAGAAGTTTTGATTTTACCTTTACCCGTTATTTTACCTCCTTCGGGATCACTTCCAAAATCCACAAAGCCTCCATTGTAATCTTCATATTCTAAAAGATAAGCTTTATTGCTAGTCATATGGCTAGAGCAACTACTATTCACCACTGCATGATCCTGCAACAAGATCTCTGGATTGCCCTGCACAAAAAGTAAGAGAATTAGTATCTCTTAGGGATCCAAGCCATTTACAAGACTGGAAATCCATTTTGGTTCAACATACTTAACCTTCTTGAGCATTAATGATCTACTGTCTTTGGACATATGATCTAAGTAATTTCCCTTAGGCCTCCAAACCCACCTTGACTTTTTAAGGTCAGTATCCATCTTACCCTTACCAGTATTAACTACTGCTCTTGTCCCAGCAGTAGTCATATTTTGAACCCCAAAAGTTTTAACATCTTGTTTTAAGTCTTTGGGTCTAAAAGCTGGTTTTGTGTAGTAAACCCCTGATAGTGAAGTATTGAGACCTCTTGGTCTTCATTTCCATATCTTCATGATAAATTGGTCTAATAGCACCACTAGTTTGTGCTATTTTTAGGGCAAATAGTTTAACAGTACTAATAGGCCTACTAGTACAAACTGGCCTAGCAGTACTAACTGGCCTAGCAGTACTAACTGTGTGAACTGCTCTTTTCTCATTTTGCTTAACAGGAATAGTCAAACCTGTTTTTGTTAGTACTCCTGATGGGACAAAGGTCTTTCTTAAATGAGGGTATTTCAATTTATTTGAAATTTTTTGATGATTAACCCTTTTAGCATTATCCCATACTGGTTTGGTATCACCCTTGAACTAGTATTGACCACATTTTTTAACTTAGGCTCTTGACTCTTTTTGTCATGAAAGTTACAATCTTTAATCAAATGGTCAGTACTTTTACAGACAAAGCAGGCTTTTATTTTCTTAAATCCAATTCCTTATTTTTGAGAAGTTTGACCAGTACCAACACTAGTTTTAACTGTTTAAGTCTCATTAGTCTTAACAGGACTAACTGTTTGCACTTCAGACACATCATCCTCATCATCTGAGTTCCAATCCTCAATGATAACTTTATCTCTATTAACTGATTCATAGACTATCTTAGGTTTTTGAGTATTTGCTTCATTTGTTTTACCTACAGACTCACTTGTTTTAGTATTAAGATCAGTTGTTTTTTACTCAATTATTTTCTTCCTAATGGCATATTCATCTAAACCTGCAAATGATATGTCAGCTCTTGGGGTTAGGAAGTTCCTTATTATAGGAAGGGGAACAGCATGATACCCATCTGCTTTGGAAAACCTATCATTAGCTGGTGTGGACTCTTTATCACTAGTTCTAACATAAAAAACACTCAAACTAATCTCACTATCAGTTTCAGAATTGTTGCTCATTTCATTCAATTGTGTGCCTTATCCTAATCCTATTTATTCTCTACACCACACATTTGACTGTTGAGTAATTCATCAAGATTATTGGATGATTCTTCCTATTTTTCTATCTTTACTTTTAACTCATCTCTTTCCTTAACAACTTTCTCTAATTCCAGTTTAAGGTTGTTAATTTTTATTTCTCTGCATTTACGCTCATAGTTTTGAAACTTATATTTTTCACCCTAAGCCAATTCATTCTTTTCATGTACAAGAATTCTAGATTCTAGTGACTCTAAGGCTAACTCATAACCCTGAATTTCTTGTCTTTCTCTGCTATGTTTTTCTCTTTCACTATCATAATTCTTTTGAAGAGTTTTAAAAGATTCAAGACATTGTTTAGAACAGTTTTGTACCTCTTTGTCAGAAGAACTTGATGAGCTTGAGGAGGAAATGGCCATTAAAGCTTGATGAGCTTGATTGTAAATCTGCTTCAAATAATGGAGTTCTTCTTATTCAGAGTTTCCACACAAGCTCTGATACCACTTGTTGGATCGTTTTACTAAATAGATCTTAACCTTCAGCTTGCAAAGAGTTTGCTCCTTTAGATAATTCTAAGCAACAATAATAAACCCTGAGTAAACACTATTGATTATGTTGATCTAATTAATAATGCTAAGAAGAACAATATTGAAAATCACACAAAAGAACTTTATATTAAACGTTGAATCTGCATATGGGGGTTTACAGATTACAAGCTATGATTACTATTCGATCTCTCTATCTATGTAGAAACTATATCTACTAATATCCTAGGGTTTTTTCTTCTAGACTAAGAAACGCCTAATAGTGCTTTACAAACACGAATTAAAGATCATACAATATCCTTATCCAAGATATCTCATGCATATCTCATAAACAGTAACTAACTAAGACTTAAGCACTAACGTAACTTAACTATCTGATCATTACTTAACATTTTGTACTGTCATTACTAATTACAACTAGCGGTACTAACTAATATAACTAACGGTACTAAGTCAGGAATACATAATTCCCAACAGTTTATTCAGATGATGATGAAGATGTTGGTGCAGAGGCTGACATGAACAATTTGGATGCATTTATGCGTGTCAGTCCTATTCTAACTACAAGAATATACAAAGATCATCCAGTTGAACAAATTATTGAAGACTTGAATTCAGCACCTCAAACAAGAAGAATGACAAAGAATTTGGAAGAACATGGTTTGTTTAGTTCTGTTCAGCAAAGAACAAACCATAAAGACTTTCAAAATTGCTTGTTTGCTTGCTTTTTATCACATGAAGAACCCAAAAAGGTAATTCATGCATTGAAGGATCCAAGCTGGATAGAGGCTATGCAAGAAGAGCTTCTACAATTCAAGTTATAAAAAGTTTGGACTTTGGTGGAGTTACCAAATGAAAAACGGCTATTGGGACTAAATGGGTTTTCAGGAATAAAAAGGATGAAAGAGGAATTGTGATTAAAAATAAAGCAAGATTGGTTGCTCAAGGGTACACACAAGAAGAAAGGATTGACTATGATGAAGTCTTTACTCCTGTTGCAAGAATTGAAGCAATTAGGCTATTCTTAGCCTATGCCTCATTTAAAGACTTTATGGTGTACCAGATGGATGTCAAGAGTGCTTTTCTTTATGGTAAGATTGAAGATGAAGTCTATGTTTGTCAACCACCAGGATTTTAAGATCTAGACTTCCCTGACATAGTATACAAAGTAGAAAAGGCACTTTATGGACTGCAACAAGCTCCCATAGCTTAGGTATGAAAAACCTTGTCAACTTATATGTTTGGACAATGTTTTCAAAGAGGAAAGATTGACAAGACCAATTTTGTTTAATTAGAAGACACAGGTGATATTCAAGTTTATTCAAGTCCTATGTAGATGATATCATTTTTTAGCTCTACAAAGAAGTCATTATGAACTGAGTTTGAGAAGATGATGCATAAGAAGTTTCAGATGAGTTTCATGGTGAACTCACATTCTTCCTTAGGACTCAAGTAAAAGCAGAAGAAGATGGGATTTTATTATCCACACGAAGTAAGTTACAAGGAGATTGAAGAAATTTAGTTTTACTTGATTTCAATACATCAAGCACAACCTATGAAACTCAAAAGCTTTGCCTAAGGATAAAAGAGGTGAAGAGTGATAATCATTTAAATAAGATCAATGATATGATTCATTAATGTATCTTACTTCTTCAAGACCTGATATTATGTTTGCAGTGTGTGCCTGTGCAAGATACCAAGTCAACCCAAAGATTTCACATCTTCATGCTGTAAAAAGGATCTTTAGGTACTTAAAAGGTCAACCAAAATTAGGTCTTTGGTATCCAAAAGATTCACCTTTTGATTTGGTAGCATACACTAATAGTGATTATGCTGGAGCAAGCTTGGATAGGAAGTCTACAACAGGAGGTTGTCAATTTCATGGAAGTAGATTGATTTCATGGTAGTGCAAGAAACATACTGTGGTTGGAAATTCCACAACAGAATCTGAATATGTAGCTGCTTTAAGTTGCTGTGGACAAGCGCTTTGGATTCAGAATCAATTACTTGATTATGGGTACAAGTTCTTGCATACCAAAATCTTTATTGATAATAACAGTACTAGTTGCATAATTAAAAATCTTGTTTTTCATTAAAAAATGAAGCATATAGAGATTAGACATCACTTTATTAGGGATTGCAATGAAAAGAAGTTGATTCATATAACACCCTCAAATTTGCAACGCAGCAGAATACAACATTGGGGTGCTACTTCATAATATAAGCTCACGAGTCACAGTAAACGACATTCAATTTTTATTAAAAAGATTAAAGTTACAAGGTCCCATAACTTTATAAAAACTCATTTCAAAATAATTCACAACATGTTTAGGTTTCTTTAAAAGCAAACATTTTATCATATGTGCAAAGTTCCCCAAGTCCACGTCCTTCGTTATCCGCATTCCATCCCATCCAAGCTAGCAAGAATATACCTGAGATAAACATGCTAAAACGTCAACAAAAACGTTGAGTGAATTCATAGAGTTTATAAACAATCATTTTGAACACAAGCATAGCAAAATATTTAGTTCATAGAACAATCACAACGATGCTAGAGCCACGAACCGAACCTTAACCATGTGCCCAACCTGGAGTGCTAACACTCCCAATACTAAGTACAAATGACTCAGTATGGCCCCGGCAAGGAACTCACGACTGGACAGTCGTGTAGGCCAAAATATATCTATTATTATTGCATTAGCGTTCCACTACGTTCACGATGATTGACGATTCATGAAGGAAAAAAGCCACAAACAATACACTCATAGCAACGTCACAAAAAAAAACACCTGTGTACGATTTTATAAAACCAGCTATGTATCTCCCTCGCGGTTTTTAAAACTACAACGATTAAATGCGAGGCTAGGAACTCACCGTAAGTAGAAACAATTGAACGAGAAATCCTAAATCAAGAGAAAAGTTCAACGATGATAGCCTGACCTATAAGACTGACGCGACTTAGTATATTATATAGGTAAAACAATACATAAGAAAAATTTGACGAGTATATGATATGTTTCTAAGATATGTAGCACATTGAACTTAGACTTAGCCAAGGTATTTTTACTCCCCAACATGATGTGTGACCTGATCTTATATGGATTTAAGTAACTACCAAGTTTCGCCGTCTAATTCAAATTTTAGCTACGGTTATATCTACGTTTACAATTTTTAGACTAGACGTAAAAATTGAAATTCTGGGATTGACTCATGATCATCGACTTGTATCTCCTAATCTATAAATGGTATAACCACAAGGCCTTCACCTCTGGAAATCTCTTGAAGTCTAGTTTCCAGAATATTGAGCCTCACATTCCAATTTTTTACCAATTTTTAGAAACGGACAAATTACTATCACTAACTCAAAACAGAAAACTTCCTTTTGCAGAATTTAGTCACAATCACAGGACCATAATCTCTATCCTAAAAATATGAAAAGGTTGATTTTCGCCCTAGGAAAACCAATGAAATCTAGTTTATCCAAAACATGTAAGCCAATCATTCAACTCGTTACTATCAACGGAATTAAAACTTTTACTAACTCAAAGCTCAAACCAGATTATTAATTGAATTTCTTAGTTTTGCCGTTTAGTCTTAAATCCAAAATCTAAAATAGTAAGAGTGGTGCAGGCCAAATGCTGGAGCATCTATAAGATGTCCAAGCATTGAACCCCATGCTTTAAAACACCCAAACATTTAGAACAAAAATCCAGACATTGAACACTTTTTCTAATCAAAGGTCCAGAACTTGACCCATTTCGGTATTTTGACCATATCTCTCACATCAGGAGGAATTTGGTTGAGCATCCACTATCACATGATGCTAAGACCTATATATATCAACCCATGTCTTTTTTTTACAGAACTTATGCCAAAAAGTTTGAGAAAACTACACGTTTACCTACTGATCTGGAAACAATCCTTAATATCTACTTCTAAACTTAATCTAAACACTTCCAAACCTATTCTAAACCCATTAAAAACCTAATCAAGCATCGAGCAATGCTACTAACACCCTCTCTAAACATATTCCCATTCTTTAAAACTAAGACTTATAATCAAATCAAAAATCAAAAGATCATGAACATGCATGTTTGTAAAAAAAAGAAAACTAGAAATCAAGCAATTGCAAAAACAAAATAAAAAAGAAACAAAAGTGCTTACAATGCCAAATCAAGTTAAAGAAATTGATCAAACACAAACCCTAATTGGGTTGTGTTTAGTTCGAGCCACAAGAGGGGACAAGAGACCACCAATCTTGATTTGATTACCCAAATTAGTTCCAGAAAAAGAAAATTACTTTTACATAATATCCTTGATTAATCCCTTGCACTTAGTTGATCTAAACACCCAAGATTAGAAAGTTTTATGAAAATCAAAGATTTAAAAATCTTATTGCATGGTGATTTCTAGTGATGATTGGAAGAGGAGGGTTTATTGTAGGGATGATTTTAGGTTTAAAGGAAGTGATTTGGTAGAGATTTGATGGTGAAGATGGTGGTTTTTGGAGCCTGTTCGACACAGTGAGAATGAAGAGGAGGAGAATTGAAACTGATATTGTTTTTTTAAGTCAGTGTTGTGTGGTCGGTTTTTATTAATAAAGGTGGAAGGTATTTAGTATGACAAATTTATAAATAGTCCTTGAGTGGATTTGATCAAAATCAAAGGAATGTGTTTGGTTTTGGGACCTCGGTCTAAAGGGGATGGGGAGGGGGTTTATGGACTTAAATTTTTATTAACCAAGTTACATCAAGTAAACCCCGGCCCGATAACTAATTGGACTCGTTACTTTTTATAAAAACGCAAGTTTTGACTCGGTTTAAGTCTAATACAAATAAAAGGTGAAAAATAATTAAAATAAAATAAATAAAACCTAATGGTTAAAAGACGGCATTCGTGATTTCTCGATTGATATAACGGACTTATTAAAGTATTAAAGCTCGCGAGGGTTTCTAAAATCGGAAATTTTACTAGAAATCGATTAAGAAAGTAATAATAATTATGATTTATTATTAAAATAAGTTTCAAAAAATTATCAGTTATGCGATAATTATTTTTACTTGAAAATAAATCAAAGTTCCGAGTCTAACCCGAAAAGTCAAGGGAAATAGTTATTTAACTCTGAAATTGACCGGTTGTCACAATTCTCCCCCTCCTTTCTAGGAAGCGACCCCGGCGCTTTTTCGCTTATTCGACCTAATTTTACTTGCAATAGGGAAAAGATGTCATTCTCGAATGAATTCACATGTTCTCACATTATGGCCACACGACCACAGGCGCTTTTGGAAAATTTTCAAAACGACGATCAATTCAAAAATCATCGGTGATCACACCGATCAAATCAAATCACATATCGACCAACGGGTCTCCTTAAAAGAGATCGTGTCATTATAAAAATCGTCTAGAGTATACATAACTCCATCGAAAGCGTTACGACATTATTCAAACAAGGCGCTTATCATTAAGTGTATACAATCACATAATTGCATGTTCATTATCCGTCAAGCCATGCAAATCAAAAGAGAGCGGAAATCACTCGGAGTATACATACTCTATTGAAAGCACTACGGCATTAATCAAAACAAAGTACTTATCATTAAGCACATATAATCACATAACGACATGCTTGCTAAATAGCCAAGCCATGCCAAATCAACCAGTTCAATCACGTTAACTCATGCTTGCTAAATAGCCAAGCCATGATTAACAACAATATTCGACTTAATTCCGGCTAAGTCTAGCCCAAGAAAAGTTTTTAAAGTTATAGGATGTTCACGGGCCTGAAAACCATGGATGCATATCCAAAAAGATTCTTATCATTGTAGGGTGTTCACACGCGGATCCATACCCAAAAAGAGATTTTTAATATCACAGGGTGCTCATGGGCTTTATAGCCATGGTTCCATCCCCAAAAAGAGATTTTTAATATCACGGGGTGCTCATGACTTTAAATAGCTAGGTTTCCATCCCTAGTCAAATGGTCAAGTTTGCTTATATATCAAACCCTGAGCATTCTTCACGTGCTCAGCACGATCGTCACCGGCCCGGGTTCCGTCTGTGGATTTATCGAGCTCGCACACCAATCGCGACCGCTCCTACCCGACTTCGTCTCGTGTCTTTTCAACTATGTCGAGACCCTTTGTCCTGACTTTCAAACTGGGGGGGGGGGGGGGGTGGGGGGGGGGGGGGGGGGGGCTAAAATCAGGGTACGTGTTACCCACGATCGGACGTCATTTCACAATGCCGCCTCGAGCTCGCACAACGTACGACCACTCGACTAAATCACATATCACATAAACACATAACAAGCAAAAGTTTTGCACATAATTTTTCAACTATGGCTATCCGCCGTTGACCATCGATGATCAAAGTGGATCAAGTCAAGCACAAGGAATCCTCAACTGAATAAACGGAGACGGCAAACGGGATTGTCTTTTATCTACCGCCACGAAGTCGGCAAAAAAATCCAACTATCCATCGCGAACCATTTATTCCCCAAGCGGAAAATTATGACGGACTACATCATATCGATCGGTAGGATCCGACCATTGTTGCTTTGCTCTCGCGCCAAAGCACTCCTTTAATGCCATCCTTGGGAAACTCCTACGTTAGTATCTTTAGGTCATCACTCTACGTTGGTAATCGAGTTTCACAGCAAAGAACAGGAACAAATCAAAACACCTCGAATTTTACAACTCGAGCCTTGTGTAGATTCATTCGTAACCTTAGGATGACCGACACATACGTTTCGGGGGTAGAAGTTTTCTTCATGATTACGGCTTATTCAACAGGAATGAATCCACATTTTGTGACGTAGATGAATACTTTCTCTACGGGACAGTCCGTTCGACATATAGGAAAAATGAAAGAAAGATAATGTCAGATACATTTGATGTAGGAGAAGTCTTTTTCATTGGTCTCGTAGTTACTTGAACTCGGCTTTTATCCACTTTGGCAGTCTTTTTATCTCGTTTAGATTCCTTCTCAGTGTCGGTATCAGGTCTCTTGGTATTTCATCACCAACATGGTGATTAGATGGATCCACACGTGTGCAACATGATACACACAAAATTATTTTCCGGGAATTATTTGGTCAAGGTGATTTTCTTAAGTCCAACACCAACAAAAATAAAGTTTCAGGAACGCAAGAGAATTCAAACTGTTCATCAAAATAAAACGGAATCAAATCGATAAAGGATTACTTGCAATATGATCCCACCATTTGGAAGTGTTTCCCCCTCAACATTTATCCAAAACCACTAGTTATAGGCGACGTATTATCTGAACAGCGTGCCTCTCCTGAATTATGCATAGTTAGCTTAGCTATGCACAATTGAAGACCAAGCCGACGTCACATCCGACATAACAGTGGCTCTTTCCTGAATTATTCATAGTAATGCTAGGCTATTGCATAATTGAGGACCGAGCGACGACACATTCGTCCGACACACTATATCTGATTAGAAAGTTTTCGACCTATCCTTGAAAATTAGTAAATCATTTGACATAGAAATGGGAAATTATTTAATTTTTTTATTTTTTTTATTTTTTTACCTTCGTTTCGAGAAACACATCAACTATTGTTCATTTATTTTTGGGAAACACATTTTTGCTTTGTCTTCTTGTGAAAATCGATGCAATTTGGTGTTTAGTTTGATAAAGCATTTCGAAATTATATAATATTATATACTTATATATATATATATTAGGAATAAATTGTTCACAAAAGGACACTAGGGCGGTTTGGGATTTAAGGATCATTGCAAGTACAAGAAGTAGTGAATTAAGAATCAATGTAATCGAATGAGGTAAACGGGCGATATGTTTGGTAACTGAAATTATTCACGCTAGGAGTCAAGATATTCCTAAGATGTGACGAGAGTTTCGAGGCAACAACAACATCTATATATATATATATATATATATATATATTATATATATATATATATATATAGTATTATATATATATATATATATATATATATATACATATACATATAAGTATATACTATGGAATCCATATGTGCGCCCTATGTTTTACTTAATAAGTCACTCTCATTGATAGCATTTCTTCGTCATAAATTTTATGTCACTTTTCCGAAAAGTTTTTATTTTTAGAAGGTTACTATTTTAGGAAAGTTTCTATTTTTGGAAGGTTTCTATTTCGGGAAAGTCCATTTATGGTAAGGTATGAATTACCGATTAATAGAATGTTAAGTTTCCGACACTCCAATAATTTATATATACTTATCCATATTTCCTTGTTTAACCTTATGAATATATACATAATTACATATATAAAGTTTCTAAATATAGACTTACTATTTTTAGATATAACCGAAACGTACCCAATAATATATATGTCGCCCAACTATTTCCGTTAACATTTCATAAGCCCAAACGGACTCTAAAACGCCCAAATTCCCAATTTTTATACTAATTCAGCAATCAACCCATCTTTTACAAGTTTTTAACTTTTATTATATTTTTGCCAATTCTGACCCGTTTCAAAAACGACCCATTAGAACACATTTTCACGACTCGGACTCTAAAGCATTTTCATGTAAAACGATATTCCGGACAACTTTTTAGTTTTGTCCGAGACCCGGAACCCAACAGAAAATGACCAAAAACCCCTGCAAGTTTCAGCCGAAAAATATTACGAAAAACGCAGACCTGCGTTTGCGTTTTTGACCCGTTATAAGGCGTTTTTAATTCTAGAAAACCTCGCGAAAAGGTAAAACGTCATTTTGAACAACTTTCCAGTTTTGCCCGAGACCCGAAACTCGACCGAAATGGCCGAAAACGCATCCGCATCAGATCTGATGCAGTGGGTAATTTTATGAAAACTCAGATTTGGAATTAGTTTTTAAACCCGTCATTACTCGCCTTTAGACCAAAAGAACCGATGAGGAGGACAGAAAACAGGCCTTCCGAAACAACTTTCGTGGTTTTGGCCAAGGCCGAACGGAACTCAAAGTGCCGGAATACGCCGCTCAATCAAAATCTGACAGCAACCGTTCATAACCAAAAGCTGAAATTTTAACAAAATTTTTCCTAGTTTCAAATTGCCATAAAAACTTCGTTTTTAGGAGATACGGGACGATCCTTATATCGAAAAACGGGCTGTACTTTTCTACATAAAACGACCCGTTTCAAAACTTAACCAAACGCTAATTTTCTCACACAACAACACCTAATTAGCCTATCTCCCCGTCCACAAGACGCCGTCAATCCAATAATCATTCCACAATTATATATACACTAAACATAATCGCACATGGATTCCAAAGTACAAAATTAAAATGCATGCATAATCATAAGAAAATAACCTCAAAGAGAGTTTAAGAATACTCACAAACACTAGTAGATGCAAAGAAAATGATCAACAAAAATTCTTTCTTGCTCTAAAGCTCTTTGGTTCCGTAGTCCGTGCTCAACAAAACACAACAAAAATCTAACCAAGCCTCAAATCTATATAATATCATAATGTATATATATATATATATTTGCACATATACGAAATTAATCATATCATATCATAATGGCGACACCATTACCTAATATCAATGATACAACTCGAATGAACGCGTGTAGCGACGATCGAAAGGCATATATATATAGCAGTTCGTCGTAGAACGGATATCGTACACATATAATTACTATTTATACCACACATTTGGTATATAGTATACAATCAAAGGCCTAGCACAAAGCATATAAAGGATCGAGAAGGATTGCGCGCGCGGATATCGGACATCAGGTAACAACTCGTGAAATATTTTCGAAAACAGTCATAGTCCAGGTTTTGAAAAATGACCTAGTTCGCTATGACTCGTGCTCTGATACCAATCTATAACACCTCCAAATTTACAACGCATCGGAATACTTAATTGGGGTGCTACTTCATAATACAAGCTCACGAGTCACGATAAACGACTTTAAAAGAAAAGTTTACTAATAAAGATTACATTCGATTTTATTAAAAGGATCAGAGTTACAAGGTCCCAATAACTTTTAGAAAACTTATTTCTAACTAAGTCAGAATATGACAATTTCCCTTTAAAACATTTTATCGAATGTACAAAGTCCACCAAGTCTACGTCCTTCGATATCCGCATTCCATCCCAGCCAAGTAAGTAAGCATATACCTGAGACAAACATGTTAAAACGTCAACAAAAATGCTAAGTGAATCTATAGAGTTTATAAACAATCATTTTGAACACAAGCATAGCAAAATATTTAGTTCATAGAACAATCACAACGATGCTAGAGCCACGAACCGAACCTTAACCATGTGCCCAACCCGGAGTGATAGTGTTACACACTCCCAATACTAAATACAATATATCTCCATATGCCCTCGCGAGGAACATACGCCAGACTAATAACTAAAGGTTAAGATCCATTAAGCTAAAGGTTAAGATCCATTAGCTTGTAAAAGGTTTGTTGCCTTAGATAAATCTAAAGTAACAATGATGAAACAATGATTAACCACTATTGATTACGCGGAATGTAATCAACAATGTAAAGAAGAATATAATCAAAACACTTTTATATTGAACTTTGAATCTGCCTAAGTTACAGATTACAAACTATGATTTACTATTTGATCTCTATGATCTTCTGTAGAACTATATCTACTAACTATGCCTCTGGTTCCTTTTATAGACTAAGGAAACCCTAATGGGCTTTACAAAACGCGTATAAAGATAATGCATATCTTTTCCTAAGATATCTCATGCATATCTTTAACTCTAACTAATTTCTGCGTAAGCAGACTTAACTATTACATAAACAGTATTAACTATTTAATACTGCCAGTACTAACTATGATAAACCTTCTACCAGTACTAACTATTACACTAGCAGAATTAACTACAATACTAACAGAATTAAGTCTGTTATACAAAATTCCTAACAATCCTCCCCTAAACTTGAACTTCACTTGTTAACTTCAAGTTTCTTCAGTTGTCTTCAGTTTGGGCTTTTGAGAATTGTATCCAAGCATGTCTTCAAGTCCTTAGCTTCTCTTGAATGATGATCTGTTTGATGTTCTTTGAAAAACCAGATCATACTTTGTCTTTTAGTCTTTGTCTTCTCTTCACAGCTACACAGCAACATCCAACTAAGTTGGCTTTATAGTTTTTGGCAAACTACCAGCCATCAACGGATTTGATATGTCTTTACCATGAGCCGTTTGCTATGGACTAGTCAATGCTTCATTGTAGTAACAAGGTGCATTGATAACCTTATAGTTTTTAGCAAACTATCAGCTATCAACGGATTTGAATTCTCTTTACCAGTAGCCGTTTGCTCTGGAGTAGCCAATGCTTTAGTGCAATACTATGGTGCATTGATTACCATACAGTTTTTGGTAAACTGTCAACCATAAACGGATTTGAGAAGTCTTTACCAAAGCCGTTTGCTTTGGACTAGCCAGTCCTTATGCCTATTAAGCATGGTGAACTGATAACCATTTGTTGTGTGGTGGTTAGCCAACACCCAAACCCTTCTCACTTCCATAATAGTCCACAGTTTCCAAAAACATGCCCACTGCTACTGATAACTTCATCACTTTCTAATCCCAGCTTGCTTCTCAATCATCTTCAAAAGTTTATAGCAAACTTCATTCATTTTTCCATCTAGAAGCTTCATTTTCAGCATCACTTGGCAAGCTTCTTTTGACAATGGATACTTTCTATCTGCTAACATATATATAGTGCATGCCTCCAAAGTTAAACAATGTACTTCACACTTATCATAATATCTCCAACTAACCATCTTTTGTTGAAGTGGTAAGCTCCAAATAGCATCTTCAATGAGAGGTGGATCAAACATAGTCCTGAGATCACTCCAAAGCACTCTGTCATAAGCATCTTCAGGCCTATTTGTTCCATACTTCTGCATTACCAACCTAGCTTATTGCTTATTTACCCATTTAAGTGCTTATTTACTATTGTGATTTGCTTATTATTGCTTAACTTTCCATGTTAGCTATATGTCTTTAAATAGTTGTACTCAAAACAACTTAGTTTAGTTTAAAATTCGATTTTAGCAAACTAAAGGGGTGTTTGGGACAGTAGGGCAAACGGGTCATTTTGGTGTATAAACCTATTAGAATCGACTTTGTTTTTTCTTTTAACAAGCATTTTTAAGTCAATTTTCAATCTGTTTCGAGGAAAATAATTATTAAGTTAAAAAGTGGATTTTAAGTCCTTTTTCTAAAGCCCTTTTGAAACTAGTTGTGACCAAAACAGTTCAATAGAGGGCTATTGCTTAAGGTTTTTAAATCCACTTTGGTGGTGTTGTTTTTATTCTCATTTCAAGTTGTTTAATGCAGTAGTGTGAAAGTTTTTAAGTCTCCTTTTGTTTTTATAAATCTGTCAACCTTTTTCTTAAGTATCTTTTAGTGTAAAAACTGCTTTTTTTTTCAAAACCAATTATCAGACCCTTAATATTGTTTTTAGCTTTTCAAAATTTGAGCACAAGCTCATTAGGAGCTTGTTTAAATCTGTTTCAACTTTATTTTCAATTCAAAGTCTTATTTTATTTAGCTTATTCTTTAGTTGCTTAGTACCAGTTTGCATTTTAAGAAAATCCAAAAGTTGCATACTCCACTGTCTTCGCTATTTTCCACTAGCTTTTTTCTTGTCTAAAACCTTGTTTCAAACTCTATTCTTTTTGCTTATTTTAGTATCCACTTGGACCAGCTATAAGCTTATATAGCTCATTAAGCCATAAGGTTCCATCCATGGGCTTAAAAATAAGCCCAAAGTTGTCCCATTGGCTGCTTTGTCTATTGTTTTTACCATTATTGCTTATTAGATTTTTGTGCTTATCTAAGTGCTTTTCTCATCTTATTTTTGATTGTCTTAGGTTGTTAGGTTTAGCACATAACCTGTTTTTGCTTATTTAAGTTCTGCACTTGCTTATATGTCATTAAAAAGGCCCAACAGTTAGCTAAATTTTAGACCTTGTACTTATTGGCCTTTTCTGCCTGTTCTAGCTTATTGTCCTTGCTTATCTTTGTTTGCATTTGCTTATTAGGTTTAGTGCCCCACCTGTTTGTGCTTATTTTTATTTTCCATTAGCTTATTTGAGCTTAAACTGCCTAACAGTTTTAAGCCACTCTTTAGCTAAGTTGTAGATTAGCAAACTGCCACCTCTTTCAGCTTATTTCGTGCTTATTTGTTAGTTATAAATTTTTTTGTCTTTTTTAAAATTGCTTATTTTCAGCTCGTCTAAAAAGTTGTAAAAAAAGATGAAAAACAAAAACGTTGGGATTAGGGGAAGCCCCAAGTGAGCAAGGCTCGAACTTGGGACCTCAACCCCAATCAACCAACGTTTATAACACACTCACTACCGGTATGCTACAATAGCTCATCCAGTAGTGATATGCAAAATTTATTATATAAGGGCTATTTAGCCCAATAAGCCCATAAGCTGTTTCAGCTTATTTCGGCTTATTTATAAGCCCACTTTTCTAGCTTTTATTTTTCCTAAATCCAGTACACTTTAAACTACTTTTCTGTATTTTTTGGGATTTTTCCCATTTTGTTTACTATTTTTTATCATTTATTATCTTTAAAACTATTTTTTAATCATTAAAAATTAAATAAAAATAAAAAAATATTATAATTCTGTTTTAAAAAGTTTGTTTGTCAATATTTGCTCTTAGAAAAAATAAAAAACTACTTTCCGTAGGGTCATTTTGCAAAATTTCATTTTTAAAACGGGATCGTTCCCGTTCACGTTTTTTTTATGTTTTAAAGCTCAAATCAACTCCGTCTTCGTTCTAGTTTTTTTAATCTTACTTTTTGGTTAATTAGAGTCTATTAAAAGTTAAAAAATCATTTTAGGTTAATTTTTGAAAAATTAGGGTTTTTAGGTTACGTTTTTAGATTCCCGTTTACATTTTTAGTTTAAATTTGTGTGCCTTTCTCATTTTTAGTGTAGATTGCTTTATTTTTCCCGTAGATTTAGAAATCTAATCCAAATCTTGTTCATTTCAAGCTTATAATGTCAATCCAACTCTCGACTTTCCAATTCACTCCTCGCGGGGGGATAAATCGACCCAGAATATTCTAACTACTTCCGTTTCATTATTTTGGTAGGATTTTATCCTTTTTATATATTTATATTTATTTATATTTATATATATATATATATATATATATAATGGGTGCAATCCGTTTCTAATCAATTTTTGGCGCCGCTGCCGGGGAGGAGTGTAAGCTTTTGGTCGTTTTCGTTGTGTTGAATTAATTTGTGCTTGAAGACCCATCCCTTGAGAAGTTCTCATTCCCGTTTGTGGAATTATACTTTTTTATGTATTATAAGAAAAATCTAAAAAAAAACCAAAAAGATAAAAAATTTGTCTTTAATTTTTCAATAAAAATCATCAAGTTGGTAAAAGAACACCAACATATAGGGGGATACTTTCAACTGAAGTATATCCATTAAGAAGTTCCCGAACGCAAAGAATAAAAAACTAACCATTTTGTGTCACTTGCAGAGGTACAGTTAACCTTTGTAAAGATTAAACAAACTCAAAGAGGGGTAATCGAGCGGGGTTGTTCCTAGGAACACGAACCCTAAAGGAAAAAGGTTGTTAATTAGGTTACGCCTTTCCTATTCCTCGCTCCTTTGTGCGTTTTTCTTTTCGAAGAGTTACCGAGAAGCTTGTTGATTATTAGGTTTAAGTTGTCTTATCTCGTTGTCCGTTATTAAAATAAATTGTGAATTCATTATTGATAAACCAAAAAGAACCAAAAAAAATTAGTGTAAATTTTCTTTTTTAGTGCATGCGCACTCGTTCTCAATCCCGTAATCTTAACCGTCAACAACAACAAGCCCCACCGGCTTTTGTTGAACCATTTAATCTTGAAGAACCAATTGAAAATCAAGCTCCTCCCGTAGTTACGATGGATGATACTCGTACTATGGCTCAATTGCTCGAAGCACCCACCGTGGGTTACGAGGATGCCATCGTTGTGCCCGAAATCACCGCGGACAACTTTGAGCTTAAGCACGGTTTGCTTACCCTCGTTCAAAACAAGCAATTCTTTGGACATGACAAAGAAGACCCTCATGCTCACATCCGTTATTTCAACAAGATCACTTCTAACGAAGAAGTACCCGAGACGACGCCGATTACGTCGGTAAAGCTTATGCTTTTCCCATTTTCCCTCGAGGGGGCCGCCCGGATTTGGCTTGAGAAAGAACCCCCTCGATCGATTCTAACATGGGATGATCTTGTTTCGAAATTCATCAACAAATTCTTCCCTCCTTCTAAAACAACAAATCTTCGAAATGAAATCACGAGATTTCAACAAAGATTTGATAAGTCGTTTTATGAGGCATGGGACCGATTCAACGATCTTCTTCGGGCATGCCCACATCATGGATTTTCGGAATTGCATCAACTCGATACATTCTATAATGCCTTGAACTCTAATGATCAAGATTCGTTGAATTCCGCCACTGGTGGTAACTTTTTGGATAAAATGCCCCCATGAGTTTCATCCTAAGAGAATCGATTGAGAAAACAAATCCAAAGTTCGCAATTCACGTAACAAACCGGTTGTTGCAAAAGTGAGTTCGAGCACTTCTACCCCCGGAATTTCTCCTGATGTTGCCGAATTGAAAGATATGGTGAAAACTTTACTTCTTGATAAGAAATCCCAAGCTCACACTCCCGTGAAAGCGGCCGAGGAAAGTTGTGTTACTTGTGGTGGTGCTCATTCGTACCGAAATCGTCCCCCCACCAATGGCAACGTTTATCGTGACAATATTCAAGAGTACGTCTCTCAAGCCGCCGCAGCTAACTACAACCCAGAAAATACCAGTTACCGAGCCCCGATTGCTAATCAAATTCGACATCCCGGTTTTCCTCCCGTTCAAAACAATCAAAACAATCAAGGATCTAATCAAAACCGTTACAACTAAGGAAATAATTTCAACCAAAATTGGGGAAACAATTACAACCAAAATTGGGGGAATAATTACAACCAAGGACAAACTTATCAACCCCCGGTAAATCAACCTCCAGCATACCAAGCTCCGGCTCCTCAAACACAAGGTGTGACAAAGACCGATTTTGAAAGCTACGTCAAAGCCAATGATGCGGTTATGAGAAACACGCAAGACCAAAATCAAAACTTGCAAAATTAAATGACCAATTTAACGAACATGCTTTCCAAATTCGTGAATGCCAATACCGCTTCATCTTCGGGTACGGGTTCTCTCCCGAGTAACACCGTTACTAACCCGAAGGAAGACTTGAAGGGTATTACTACCCGAAGCGGTGTTGCTTATCAAGGACCCACGATTCCTACTACTTCTTCTTCTCCTAAAGTAGTAGAGCGTGAAAACCGAGGTCACAAAGGACACATGCATCCTACCAATAAGGAAGACAAAGACGTCCAACCTCCGGTGTGTCCAAGTTCAACCTCAAAGTACCAAATTCTGAGCCCGATGTCATTTTCCGTAGTACTCCGATGCCTAACTGCATCCAACAATTCCATATCACTTCGAGACGTAAATGGAAGAAAGGCGTCGGAAAAAGCTAACGACCAAATTAGAAATTCTACGAAAATCTTTAAGATTTGAGTTTCGAAATTAAGCTTAAGCGGATGCGTTGTGATTCTTATGCATAAATTTTGCCTCGCACCATAAAGCCTTGACGGAAACAAAGAAAAAGTTAAGAGAAATGGCTTGAACGCCGTGTGAGATGAGGCATTGCTCGCGGTCCATCCTCACAAGTTACCCGAAAAACTTGGAGACCCCGACAAATTTCTCATACCATGTGATTTTCCCGGAATGGATGAATGCTTAGCCTTGGCCGATCTTGGCGCTAGCATAAATCTCATGCCATTATCCGTGTGGAAAAGACTTTCTCTTCCGGAACTCACTCCTACTTGTATGACTCTTGAACTAGCAGACCGTTCGATCACTCAACCGATCGGTATCGCCGAAGATGTCTACGTAAAAGTAGGAAGATCTATGTTCTCTTGCCGAGCTTCATACGTCCGTAGACTTTGATGCCGATCCCCGAGTTCCTCTAATTCTCGGGAGATCCTTTTTAAAGACCGGACGTGCTTTGATTGATGTTTACAAAGAGGAACTAACACTTCGTGTTGAAACGAAGCCGAAACATTACAAACTTGATAAACTTCGAGATACTCGGCTAATTACGATGATATGACGGCGAACCGAATCGATGTCATTGAATTGGCTTGTGAGGAGTATTCTCAAGAAGTTCTCGGTTTTTCCGATGTGATTGTGAGTGGAAATCCCACTCCTTACTATGACCCGATCGTTTCTACCTCTTCTCCGACTCTCACTCCCTTCGGGGATAGTGATTTTCTCCTTTTTGAGGAAGCCGATGCTTTCCTCGCTCTTAAAGGATGATCCAACTTTCACGAATTGATGACTCCTCAGTATGATTCGGAGGGGGGAAAATTCTTCTTCTTGAAGCATTCCTTAATATTGATCCTTCACCCCCCCCTCCCAACTATGGAAGTTAATTTCCAGAAATTCCGAAAGGAACTTACATGTTTGTAGAAGCTAATCTTCAATGGAAGAACCTCCCGAGTCGAACTCAGGACTTACCTCCTCATCTCGAATGACCATTTTTGGAGGGTGACTGACAAGTTGCCCATTCATAAATTGCTAAAGACTTGATACGAGGAGAAAGCCGCTCTCGATAAAGGTTTATTGAAAGTCACTGCAAGCGAGGCCATCGCTTGGAAACGACTCTGACATAAAGGGTATTAACCCGTAATTGTACTCACAAGATTCATAAGGAGAGATGACA
Source organism: Tanacetum coccineum (assembly GCA_026074375.1). Lineage (NCBI taxonomy): Eukaryota > Viridiplantae > Streptophyta > Magnoliopsida > Asterales > Asteraceae > Tanacetum > Tanacetum coccineum. The sequence goes on from BQNB010001090.1 coordinate 101,254, forward strand.
ACAAAATCAAGTGTTCCAACACCAAAGACGGTGAATCCAAAGTATCCACGATGTCATAAAAAGGAGGTTTTAATAAACTACTTGATGCAGATTAGATTTACCCGATCTCGGATAGGCCTTGGAGATAAGCACCCGGTAATTGCGTACCGAAAAAGGTGTGGATTTTTACCGTTTCGCAAATGGAGAAAATGAATTGAGATCCCGACTCATTGGTTCACAGTGTGCGGTAGTGCCTTGACTACCGTAAGTTAAATGAAGCCACCCTTAAAGACCATTTTCCACATCCCTTTATGAATCAAATGCCTCAAGAGATTAGCGGGAAAACGATAACTATTGTTTTCTGATGGTTCCCCTCGTGTTAACTTTCAAACTCCCATCGAATCTTAAAGATCAAGAAAAGACAACAATCGCGTGTCCCTTAACGGAACTTCGCCTATCGTTGCATGCCTTTCGGCATATGCCATTCATGCGGGCACGTGTCAGAGGTTTAATGTTTGGCTTGAACTTTCATGACATGGTCTAAAGAAAAAATAAAAAAAGACGATGGAAGACTTTATGGACGACTTTCTGTCCTTTGGAATTCATTCGAAAATTGCCTCTCGATCATTGGGACAAGAGGCTTTAACGGTGCGAAGACACGAAAATTGGTCCTAAACTCGGAAAAAGCCATTTTATGGTAAAGGAAGGCATGTTCTTGGACGGCAAAACTCTACGTCAGGAATTGAGGCCGACCGGAGCTAAAGTTGACATTAATCACCAACTCACTCACCCGACTACCGTGAAAGAGGTTCCGTAGTTTTCTTGGGCATGCCGGTTTTTTACCGACGTAAATCATACAAGACATCTTCAAAATAATGCTCGTCCAATGGACCCCACTTCTCGAAAAGATACTACATTTTCTTTCAAAAAGAGTGTATCGGAACCTTTACTACACAAAAGAAAATCAACCGAAGGCTCCAATTTGAATTGCTCCCGACTGGACTGCCCTTCGAACTCCTGAGTGATGCGAAGCGACTTTGTAAATGGGGCAATCCTATGGCCAACAAAAAAACAAGCATTTCTAACCCGAATTCACATGCCAGCAAAACAATGACCGAAGCTCAACCACAACACTACGACCAACCCGTAGTTGCTTGTCCTGACTGTACGCAAATATGCGAAGTAACCGGACATACACACGTAATAGTCTACGCGCCCAAGTCAAATCTAACTGACCCTTACTGCTATAAAGTATCACATCGCTAAAAAGCATGCTAAGCCCACTACTAAATCGGTGGATCCTAATGCACCCAGAAATTGATGTCATCAATCCAGCCCAAAACAGTAGCAGAAAATCTTGCTTTCGATCATCTTTCCATACTTGAGAACCCCTCATCAAATACATTCGAGAACAGAGGGAAAACACGAAACATTTCCCATCGAAACGTCTTGGATCGGTTACTCATCATGTAGATAGTTACCCTATTGGTTTTGCAAATTTCGCCAACTACCCATGCGGGAAAAATCTATGTCATGATGTCATCCCAGCCGAAAATAAGTTTTTTCAAAGATGTCCAAACACTACTTTCAGGGACCCCTTCTTGTTCAAAATATGTGCAGATCAAGTGATCCGCGTGTAGTGCACAGCAAAGAAGCTCTCGCATTCCCCCCCCCCCCCGTTCGAAAGCTTTGCCATAATGGACCCACCGGGGACAACATTGGGTCAAATCTCACCGCCCAAAAGGTCTTTGATGCCGGTTTCTTTTGGCCCATTATTTACAAAGATGCACACGAGTTGGTTAAAAATTGTGACTCGTGCCAACGTTAGGGAAAAATTTCACAAAGGGATGAGATGCCTCAAAATTCCATCTAAGTTTGTGAAATCTTTGACGTTTGGGGCATTAATTTCATGGGGCCGTTCCCGTCTTCATGGGGGAACAAATATATACTCGTGGCGGTCGACTACTTGTCAAAATGGGTTGAAGCGAAAGCGCTCCCCACCAACAACGCCCGAGTTGTTTGCAAATTTCTTAAATCTCTCTTCGCCCGATTCGGTACCCCTCGTGCTATTACAAGTGATTGCGGAACCCATTTTTGCAATGACCAGTTTGCAAAGGTCATGCTTAAATACAGAGTCACTCATCGTCTCTCCACCGCGTATCACCCATAAACAAGTGGGCAAGTTGAGGTATACAATCGTGGCTTGAAATAAATTCTTGAAAGGATAGTGGGCGAGAACCGTGCCTCTTGGTTGGACAAATTAGATGATGCTCTCTGGGCCTTACGCACAGCTTACAAAACACCCATCGGGTGTACGCCTTACAAGCTAGTGTACGGAAAGGCATGTCATCTACCGATTGACCTCGAGCACAAAGCCTACTAGTCCTTGAAGTATGCTAACTTTGACCTTTCGACCGCGGGTGATCACCGCAAAGTTCAACTCAATGAACTAAATGAACTTCATGATCATGCCTATGAGAATTCTTTAATTTACAAGGAGAAAACTAAGAGGATCCATGACGTCAAGATCAAAAACCGCGTTTTTAACGTCGGTGATCAAGTCCTCCTCTTTAACTCTAGATTGAAGATGTTCTCGGGTAAGTTGAAATGCCGTTGGTCCGGACCGTTCACCATTGCCCATGTCTTTCCGTATGGCACCGTTGAGTTATCTTAAAACTCCGGACCAAACTTTAAGGTGAACGGTCATCGATTTAAGCACTACTTTGGAGGGGACGTACCGAAATTGGTTGTCCCGGATCTCCAAACCTTCCCCAAGGACAAAGGAATACGGGGATTGGGTCAAGCTTAGTGACCCTAAACAAGCGCTTCGTGGGAGGCACCTCATGCTTATCCGTAGTGGTAATATGTAGTAATGAATAAGTGTTTATTGTGAGAGGTGTGCCTCTTTCCTTTCTCGTTTGCTTGAGTTTTTGTAATTGTCCAGGATTGTCTAGGATTTTTGAAGCCTCTCGTGCTCATGGTTTTTGTCCTTCGATCACAAGAGCTTCACATCCTCAGCTTCATTTGGGAATCCAATATCCCAATCTAATCAACTAACGTTTATCTTTAAGCATACTTAATAAATGGCTTAGGATTTACGTAGAGACCCTTCTTAAAACATTAAGGACAATGTTTAATTCTAGTATGGGGGGGGGGATTTTCAATTTAATTATGCCTAAAGCTGTTATTTTCACGTAACCCGTTTTTACCACCAAAATTTCAAAAAAATGAAAAAATTTCAAAATTTTCAAAAACAAAATAAGTGTTTTGTCATAATTTTGACTTTCCTGCTAGGTAGAATAAGAGTAAATTTTGACCCGATCGAGCGCGTTGAGCTCTAGCTTGTTCCTTAACATTTAGGCTAAGCGTTCGTGAAAATTCACGAGAACGAAAAATGATAGAGTTAAGTATGAGTTGGATGCTAAACAAAGATTATTTGGAAATCTTAAGAGCTCATGTATGTAATTTGTGGATTTTTCTCCCATAAGCTTTTAACCTGATTAATATACGTGCTATTTTTGGAGATTAAACTTAAATCAAACAATATTTTAAGAATAGTCAATTCAATGATCCTTTTAGTTCAAATTTATACTTAAATTTGCTTAAAACGGAATTTTCTCTATATCATGGTATTATAGTTAAAAAAATGATGAAAAAAAGAGTAATAATTATAAATTATGGGCTGATAAAAGTTTGATGCATCTTGCCGGCTCACAACCGATGTTGCAGCCTTCTAAAGAAAGCCCATAATAAGAATAATAATCCGAGACTGATAAAAGTTTGCTGCATCTTGCCGGCTCACAACCGATGTTGCAGCCTTCTAAAAGGTCAAGGATTTCCTTAAGAATGAATTATCGTATTAAGTGTAGTAAATATGAGTTAATAAATATAGGGAAAATCTCTTTTTGTTAAATTCAAATATGCTTTTGAACTTTGACTATTTTATTTTAAGTTTTTTTAAGCTATGTATATATACGGGAAACCTAAGAGTCTTTGAAACCTAAGGTCCGTGAGTCCCGATACTAGTCTCTGTGGGGTGTCAAAAGCCTGGTCACTTAACCGCAAGGTTGGGATGTGCCGAGACAAAAGTCGCTACATGGGATGATCTCGCCTTCAAACTCATTATTCTCGGGTGGAACGTGAAACATAGAATTTTGCAAAACGTTAATCCATGGTTGAAATTCAAAAATGGCACATACACCTAAGATATAATAATTATCGGGAGTGAAAAGTTCACAAGTTGCAAATATGAGTAGTGTTAGCATCTTAACTGATATTTAATTGTGATTTCGTTTTAAGCTTGGTTTGGAATAAGTGAAAAGTCGGGGACGATGAATTTATCCTTTTTGGGGCATTTTAGGATTGAAATGCGTCTTGTTCTATGATCCCACATGAAAATAACGAAAGTCAAACAAGTTAGAAAAAGAAAAATACAAAAATACGTGTAGGAATAAGTGTATATTTAAAAAATGGTAAAAACAGGGCTTTTCGAAGCTATTGGTTTTAAATTCCCCTTAACGAACACTTAGCTACTTTTCTAGGTTACTAGTCGAGGGGAGTTGAGATTCTTAGTTTTCTAAGTGCTTACTTGTAGCATTGCGTGAGGACACGTAATAGTTTAGTATGGGGTATTTTGGTATGTGCTTAATTACACATACCATTTTCCATTAAATCTGGACTTAAATGACCAAAAACGTACCCAAAAATACAATGTATTTGTATGTTTTCATTTATATTGTGCAGGAAACGGATATCCGAGAAAAGGACGAAAAATCAAGCAAAAACGGACAAAATCGAGCACGGAATGAAAACGCGGGAAAAGACAGTTAAATCGAAGCCAAAGTCCAAGAAAGTCAAAGTCAACCCCGAAAAGTCAACAGTCAAACCCAAAGCCGTAATCGAAGAATACTTAATGGGCCCACCCGAACCTATCTAATGGGCCGGATAAGCCCATTAGTATATTATATGAAGACAATTTAAGCCCTTAAAGTCCAAAAAGCCCATATACACTCTAGGCCTAATTCCATATTTTTTTAAAACCTGTTAGCCCAACACCATTTAACCTTAACACCTGTTATAACTCGATCTCTATCATGTGAATTTCTCTTTTGAAGCTTCAGTTATATTGAGGAATCAATGGGTACTTTGATATCTCGGGCATTATCAAGGATATCATCCACTAAGTCAATTGGGAACGCATGCGATCTCAGCAGCGCTCGCATTTCCATCCTACTAGTTCGATTTTAGCAATCCTTTAGCTATTCCTTTTGGATATTTCACAGTCCTATCTGCCAATTCCACTGTCAACCTAGTGTGAGCTAATTCGCCTAATCCTAGATTAAGGTAGGTCGAGAGAGGCATAACACTAACACTAGCTCCTAAGTCAACAAGGGCATTGAACAAACATCATTAATAAAGCAAGGTAAAGTGAAACTCCTTGGGTCTTTCTACTTTCGGGGTATGGTGTTATTGATATGTAAAGCTCCATAAGCTTCCGTGAATTTTGGTCCATAGTTCCCCTCTTCTTCTTCACAGTAATGATTATCCAAACGACTTGGAAAAGGAACTGTCGTTTACCTTGACATGTACAACAGTGTACTGTTCTATCCAGTGGATACGGCGTATTAGGATGATCCAATACGGCGTATCGAGTGCGAATCAGCTTCAATAGTGGTAGAAATTAACTTGACTTGATCTCTCGGATTTGTTTCAGTTGAGCTTGGTAGCTTCCAAATCCTCTTTCCTGTAGTACCTTGCTCATTTGCCCAATATGAATTTCTAAAGTTTTAATTGATGCTCCTTGGTTCCTTATGGCAACATCTGTCGTAGCTCGGATTTCTTTAATCAAATTGGAATTTTCTTCGTGTGTCTTTGCTGATTCACTCAAGAATTTGCTCAAGGCATCTTCCATAGATTGCCTTCGCTCTTGATACGAAGGATTTGCTTTGTTCCTTTGATAGTACACTGGAGCTGTTGCTCGATATCCCCCTCCTTGAAAAGGTCCACCAAATTACGTGTAGTAAGCTTCTTTTAGGGTTTTACCTTCTTCTTTTTGTGGGCAATCTTTGGTGTAATGGGGTCCTTTGCATTGTTCATATCCGACTTGAGCAGCATAAACTTTTTCATTCACCTTTTTGATCTCCCTTCCTATATTGTTCAGTTGTGGTTGTATAACAGCCATTCCATCAGAAGTCTTAGTACTTCTTCCTCTAGATGTTCCATTATGCCATTTTTAAGAGTATTCAGCCATTTCTTGGATGGCCTTTTTAGCATTTGGTTTAACCTGATTTGTAGTGACACATGAGACCGTATTCTGTAGTTGGACCTTTAGACTCTCATTTTCATTTTTAAGGGCAGTTATCTGTTCTGTATGCTTAGCACGCGTAATCTTGATCGAATCATACAATTCCTTGTAGTGCTGCTTAATCTTTGCATTTTCTGCCCTAAAAAGCTCATTTTGTTCTTGAAGACCATTAACCTTTTCAGTTAATTGTGAGATCTGAAAGTCTCGGGCCCTAAAATCAAGTGTTCGGTCTAGTTCACTACGGGTCTCCTTAAGTTGAGATATTTGCATTTTCAGCTTTTGGATGACGTTGTCTTTTCCTTGAAGTGAAGCTTTCATTTGACCGATCACAAAAACGGAGTTAAAATCAGGAGTATCATTAACGGATGAAGACGGTTTATTCTGAAAACTATCTTTAAGGTTTTGATACTTTAACTGTAAGTTTAGGTGATTTACCTCAAGATTGGAAAACCGGTTTAAAAGTTCGTTATAATTATCCTTATGGATATTATCACGTAAATTAGAAAGCTCTGCTTCAAGTTCCAGACAACGGGCTTTGACAACATTATGAGCCTTTTGCATTTCAGTAAATCTAGATACATTAAGCTCAGAATTCGATGCAACATAAAACACTTCTTTAGACAAACCATCAGCGATTATATTATCATGTTCAATAAGAAGGTTTTTCCGTTCAATCTCATCATGTTTCCTATCAACAATACTTTGGTCAAGTTCAGCTTCCAACTCATCAAAGGCATCACTCATTTCTTTAACTTCTTTTGTTAGAGCTTTTTGAATGCCCTCAAAATGTTCTTGAAGAGTTTTGAAAAATGGAATGACCTCCGTGAGGTAACATGTCTTGGTTTGTTCAAAACCCCTTTCCCCTTCAGTGATCCCAGTTGGTGTGATTCTCTTTTTACAGGTTTTCTCAAATTCGGAAAAAAGTTGTCTAAGTGTAAAAATGTTAATTTTCACTTGACTTTTGGTTGGAAGCACTCTGGGGACAAGCGTTGCAGGTGTATTTGGAGGATACACAGTCAACGCTTTGATTGGTCTGGTGTTCTGCTCTTTGAGAGCTTCAGCTTTCATCTTAACAATATCTTGAGACCAAAATATTTGTTCCGGGGTCAGTTGTTTCTGTGGTGTGAAGGTCGCTAAAAAATTCTCTTTCGAGTAATTAGGCGGTGTGATATTGACCTTATTATCCACACATTCATTAGCTTTCATTTTATCATGCATTTTCTTCCTAGAAATTTCAGTAAGTTCTAGGGTCTCCTCCCCGTCACGTACTACGGCCGGTGCATGATTGGGTGTGACAATTACATGACCACTATACAGGGCAGGCTGAACTTGCCTTGCACGATGTAGACATAGGGGGTTCTTGTAGCCAATAGCTACCTTATTCACTTCATCATAATAAGACCTAGGTTTACACATCATGTGAACTGTTTGAATAGACTGGCCTTGTTTGAATAATTTATCCTCGACCTTATCTTTTAAAGCTTTTAAGTCCAAAAATTCTTCAAGGTATTTATTTTCTTTCTGATTAAAATCCTTTTTCAAAGATGTAACTTCATCTACCATTAACTTGTTATGTTGGATGGTAGAGGCAAGTTGCAATTTTACAGAATGAAGTTCCTTTTTCAAATTCTCTTCCTTAATATTACGGTCACATATAACTATTCTTAGTTGCTCATCAATCTTTTGTTCTCTTTCTGTTAATTCAAACCTGGCACGTCTTTCATACAGTTCAACTTGTTCCTTGTATATTGCAAGTTCAGCATTTAATGAATTATCAGCTACTGTATATGTTGGTGCTTTAAAGACAGATTGGGCTTTAGGCTCATGCAAATCATTATCTATCATCACGTACATATCATTTGGAACCGTAGATGCATTGTTTTGTACAACTGGCACTGCGTTGTCCTTTACATACTGATCATATGGAGTCATATTACTATCACTCGTATAATCAGCATGTGAGTCAACAACGTAGCTTGGTTGTACATCGTCCTGCATCCCGTGTTCTTCATGATGTTCATAAATAGCATCCTGAAAGTGATCATGGTCTTGTACCTCAGATAAGATGTCCGAATCATAAGACGGACCGACTTCATCATACACTGGATCTACGGACGATAGATTTGCCATGAACATAGTTTGTGCCGTAGGAGCCTCATCAACGTCAGAATCGTAAGCATCACAATCATCAACTTAAAACACATTATCCACATTAAGAGCTAAGTCCTGAACTGGTTGCTCATCCACATCTTCATCAATAGCATTGTCCTGTCCACCAGCTAGGAACAATAATTGCTCTTCATCCAAGGCTACCCCATTCTCTTGAGCTTGCATCAACAACATCTAGTCTTTAAAGTATTCGGAGTTCTGTGGACGCTTGGGTTGAGTGCAGTTCCTTGTTATGTGGCCTACCCCGTTGCAGTTGTAGCACTTAACCTGCCTAGCTTGACCTGGATTAGCATTCCCCACTCTGTTTTGTGCTCCCTCATAACCAGTTGCACCTGCACCCCGTGCATTATTACCCTGTCCTCTGTTCTGTCGACCCTGAACATTCTGAACAACAACCCTGCCGTCTTGTACTGTAGCTTGATTCCTTGGGTTTGATGAAGTTCTGAGTTGATTGTTTGTTTGAGGAAGGAAGGTTTTGTATGACTGGGTGAGTAAGGCAAGTGTGTTGGTTAGGTTCTCGATTAGGTTGTCAGTTGGAGAAAGTCCCAAATCAGATTGTGAGGTGTCAGCAGAATGTGGTTGATGATATGTGGTCGGTGGATTTGTTGATGACTGAGAATGATAATGTTGAGGTGAAACATTTGACATCAAGGCAAGAGGATCAACTGTCTGTTGTGTGAGACGTTCCAACATCATCTTATTCTCGTTGGCATGTGCCTCGTGTTGCTTTAAATAAGCATATAGTTGATCAAAGTTTGAGTCCTTTAAGCCTTTGTTAAGTTTCACAGCGCTGTAACAAATCTACCCCTATTCAGCAACATGTTATTCAACAAACTTGAGTTCAACAGTATTTTTGACATTGTCATCTTGATGTCCGCATGTCATTAATGAGCTGGCAAACCTGACATAGTAACATGAATGGTTTTTCAACCTTTGTTCTGACGAAAGCTGTTCAAAAGTCATCATAAGTTGTGATTCCGGTCTCCCTTTGTTAATTCCGAGCCTTCAAAAGCATCATCACATTGTCCATATGTCCTTTGCATCAGTTTGGGGGGGTAATGATTAATAAGTGAATAGATATCTTTTAGTAAACCTTGAAGTATGATGTTTTGTTGCTGAATGATCTGCATTTACCTATCCTTCTCATCCAGTGACAGATTTGAATTAGACTCGAGGTCAGTTCAGAGACCTAGATGGAGAAAACTTCAGTTTCTTTCAGCAATAATTACCTCGCTTGGTCCCCATTTGAAAGGTACCTATCATCATTGACTTTAAAATGTTATAACCCATTTCTCCTTACCCCGACAGTAAATCGAATACGTTGTTGCCATGATGCAATTCCAGTTTTATCAAGCATAGGTGGTCAGTATCGGAACGCCCATTGGATGACCTCTGAAAGATAGCCATAGTAGATTACTTGTGATTAAGAATAAGTAGATCGATCAATGATTAGTGTTGTATTTTTAAAAGTTGATGATTTTTGTTGGATTAGGTGAAATGTTGTATATTGAGATTTGGCTTGTGTTGAAATAAGTTAACTTAAATACGATAATGTAACGTAGGTAAACGTAGTAAAGTCAAGTCAAAACGCAGTGTAGTTTTCCATCAAAACGCAACCCTAGTCTATGTAAAATGCAATGAAGAAAATGAGCCAAAACGCAGCCTGAGATTTTTGATTCAAAACAGCAACCTTAGATTTGGTCAAAACACAACCAAAAAAAAAATTGGGCGAGTATCCCATAGTCAAAAAGCAACACTGTCTTCAAAACGCAACCTAAAAAAAAACAGGTTTCCCTTGTCCAAAACGCAATGAAATGAGAAATGAGCCCAAACGCAGCCTGAAATTTGATCAAAAACGCAACCTTGAGATTTGTCAAAAGCAACAAAATAAAAAATTAGCAGAGTATCCCTTAGTCAAAACGCAACACTTGTCTTCAAAACGCAACCTGCAGTCAAACGCAATGAACCAAAACGCAATTTCCAGGTCAAAACGCAACAACCAAAACGCAACCTCTAATAAGACAAAACGCAGTACTGTTGTACTATACAAAATGACAAAACACAGTGTACTTTCTTCTGACAAAACGCAGTACTGTTCACCAAAATGGCAACAAGAAATGTCCCCTCCAAAAAGGTCAAAACGCAATGAAGAATATACAAACTTTTTCACCTAAAAATACCTAAAAATCACCCTTTTGAACGTTTTTACTTGATTCTTTTGCACAACTTGGTCCTAGAAGGGTATAACAACTATAAAAACACTAACTTTAACATCACAAACCTGAGAATCAAAGAGTGTCAAGAATAAACCATAAATCCATCAAAAAACCAACTTTTTTTGATATCTAAACTAACCAGGAAAAGCACACACAATCTTCCTAATCATCCCATGGGCTCTGAAACCAATTGTAGTATAATGGAATATCAATAACACAAGCATGGATGAATGGGTTGGCTAATTATCTATAGAGAGAAAGTGAGGTTTCTAGTGATGTAAAATGCAATAGAAATGCAATGTGATAGAGAAAGAACAACCAACCCCTTCCCATGGCTGGAAAATGGTTTATATACAAGTGTTTGTGAGCTTTATGGGCTTGGGTATGGGCTTACACTTAGGTAAAAGACCCAGCCCAATATCGAAAGCCATACGTTTACTTTCTAACTACGAGCTATGCTATACTAAACAATAAACAGGGGTGACCGAGTCTTTTTCATAATCCTAACAGAAGAATAAGGATTGAGCCAGGAAGAAGATTCCTGATTAGATGCTGACTGTAGATACGAAGCTCATTGATCATTACAGGATGTATAATGCAGTGTCCTGGGTAGATGTTCCTATAACTCAGTCACAACTGATTGAGTCTACCCAAGGAACGCATAGGACACCTAGAGCTCCTAGGTCACCTAACCGTGTTAATATTAAAGGAAAATCAAGTGCTTCATGCAAATCTACTGTAATTAGATTTCATGTACCAAGACGACAAGAACCTAAAACACCCATTCCAACAGCTGCTGAGATCGATGTTACTAATCTGCATAAGACAATACAAATAAGTATTGCAACTCAAATAAGTCTTGAAGACTTTGAAGCTAAGCAGAATACTGAAAAGGTTCAGGAGCAAATAATGGATGAAAAGTTAGATCAATTGTTAGGAATTTACTTTTACGTGACGACATTACAGAATTACCATAGTTTATCATAGTCACATACGCGAGGACTAGAATAGGCAACTATGTATAGTTTAAAGGCGTATGGGCTATATATACCCCTCTATGGCTTCCATAGAGGGGTTGAGTCATTATTTTAGGGTTGAGTCATTTGTATCCTTTATTCATTTTCCATCTAATATCAACTCCATCTTCCATCTCACTACTTTCTCTCACTAAAATGGCTATCATGTGGTTTGACTCACCAAGACCACCGGATCATAGTTTTAATGAATCTTTCAGGCTGGTTGGGAAACAGGTAAAAACAGTTTGGCTGACTAAAAAGAAGTACTCTTTTCCTTAAGTTGTTAAAAAAATATAGAATATTGTGTGTCAAGTAAATTACAAAAACCGCTTTAGGGGACTTCTGAACCATTTCCATTTTAGCTATCTATTCATTTGTCTTTTTGACCCGTTAGAGATGAACATGACCCTAATCGACCCACTTATTAGTAAATGGGTCGAAAAAACCATCTCCACTTAGTATTATGGCCATTTAGTTAAACCTTTTGGACATTTAGAATATGTGGATGGTCAAGTATTATATAATTGGATTTACATAGTGGTGGAAGGCAAGCGGACAACAAGCTGCGCCGCTAGCCCTTTTTGGATTGCAAAGCCAATACATTTAAAAACCACATCCATGGATCTAGGTGTCATAACATCCTTGGATCTAGGTGACATGTGATCCTGATTTTTTTTCATTTATAGGTCCTTGAAGGCAGAGCTTACCGACAGTAACATCCTTAGGTGGGGATCGTGAATAGATCCCAAGCTGATATCAATAAAAATACTGATATGATGTATGCAAGGCATGTAACACCCCCAAAAATCACAACGCATCGGAATACCACTTGGGGTGCTACTTCATAGTTCATACACACAAGTTACAGAAAACGATATCAAAAGAGACGTTTAATAAAATGTCACATTCGATTTAAATAAATCAGAGTAAATTCAGGTCCTAATAATTTCCTTTTAAACAAAAATTACAAGAGTTTAAACATGACTCATTTGTATATTTAAAGAAAAATGATTATCGAATGTGAATAAAAACCGAGTCTTTAAGGTTTTGATATCCGCGCATCCAAATGCTCCCATCAACTAGAAGACTTTAAAACGATGGATTACGAAGCAACATATGCGATTCAAAAGCATAAGAAGAGTGTTCAAACTCGGAGTTGAATGGTAAAATAATCAGTGGAATTGACAAACTACACCGAATTTCAATATCATCGCAAGGAAATAAAGTAAAGTCGCGTAAATGTTCAAAGTTAATCGTAAGAGATCAAGAAGAAAATAGCCCATATGTATAGGTATCCTTATATAATACCAGTATCAACGCTTAAGGGAGTAAATGAGAAATCAGGAAGTACGCGAAAATCAGAGTGATCAATATTTACATTACGAACCGATATAAGGTAAATAGTAAGACGTCGTAAGATAGACGTAAAAGATCAAAATCATAGCCAAGTATTAAATACTCGTTACCCATGAAATAGAAGTAGATATTCAAAAGAGAGCATATAAGAGATCAAGGAGCATGCGCGCGGATATTAGACAACGGTGAAAGACTTAAAAATTTTCAAAAAAAACAGTTATAGTCCCGGTTTTGAAAACGACCTAGTTCGCTATAACTTGAGCTCTGATACAAATCTACCTTCAAGTACAAACCCACTTATACCACTTATTTACCCATTTTATAAAATCCGTTATACTCGTTAAACCGTTTAAAACAATTCGACACTATACAATTTTGCACTTACGCCGACTTAATGGACTTGTATCTCAAAATCCGTAATAGGTATAAACGAACGGTTTTCACCTCAATCAAGCTTAATGAACCTAATTTACTGATGTTATCAACCAAACACTTCAATATATATAGAACCTAAGTGGAATGACCAATTTTCTCTCATGTGCCAAATCTGATTATTTAAAACGTTTTTTCGTTCCACCATTTTTAGCATAATTCTCATTTTATAAATCCGTTTGACCCGAAATGAAAGCCCATGTCTAAGTTTATCTAATTCCTACAGGTTTGGCTTGAAAATGAGGTACTTAATATGAAAACATCTGGACATAAATTTATTTGAAAATCTGGGTATAATTTCTAGTTAGTTTCGCCATTTTGGTCGTAACTCATTCATCTGGAATGATTAAGGCTCTATCCAAAGAACCACATGGTCCTCATATGTTGTACCCTTCACCCATGTAAAAATCTAGTAGTCTTTAGTTCAAAAATTATTTGTTACAAGCCAAACAATCTATCTAGTAATTTTTGGGTACACCCTAAGTTTGTTTCCACGATTTTGGTCGTATCTCGACCATCCGAAATAGTTGGTGCTCCGTCCAACTCACCACTAGGACCTGAGACATTTAACTAGTCATCTATGTAAATAACCAGTAGGCCTTAAGCCAAAAATTTATCATTGAGACCCAAACTATCTGCAAGTCACCTATTTTGACTAGTTTTACTAATTTGGCCATAACTTGGTCATCCAGACGAGTTATCGCTCCCTCTAAATCGCCACTTATACCTTAGACAATTATCTACCTAATAAATTCATAAAACTATAGAACTTAGGCCAAAAATATTCCGACCTCAACACAATAACCTGCTATCCCAATTTTTATGCATCAACAACTTTCAATCCAACAATCCAACTAGTATTTCTAACATCCTAACATCATTCTAATGACATACCAATTATCACAAACACCTCAAGAACACTAAAACTCATCAAAATCAGAAAACCCAAGTCAAAATATCAAGTTTATTATGAAAATAAAATTAATAAAAGGGGTTTAGGGCTTACTAGTATAATAATCAAGAATAATAGAAGACACACACACTCCCTATGGGGCATGTTTGGTTCGAACCCAACAAGAGACCAAGACCACAACTCCTAGATGATCTTAATCACAATCAAATCCTTCCATTAACACTTTAAACTTCCAACCCCTAAAGATTCCTTTTCATAATATTTTAAACAACTCTTTGTTTCTTAGATTAATGCATTTAAATTTTGCAGATGGTCTTGGTATGAAGATATGCAACCAATAGATTATTAATGCATGTATTAAATGAAGTGGAAAGGTGTGAGGTCATGGTCAGCCTTAAGGGTAGAGAGGAAGATGGTATTTTCTTGTTGATATCTTCTATGTGAAGTTGTTGTAAAGATGAGTGGAATTGTAAGATGTGGAGTGTGTTTGTGATAAAAAAGGGTCGGTTTGGGGATTATGTTTATAAAATAATTTTTTTTCTTTTTATTTGTTGTAAAGTTTTATTAAAAGTGAAAGTAAGATTTAAATAAGAAAAGGTAAAGGTTTAAGGTTAAATCGCAAGGTTTTAGCAAAAATTTACGTAAACACGAAACAAAAAAAAACGGAAAAATGATAAAATTAGGATCGCAAATAATCGGCTATATAATGAGATATTAAACTATCCATAGGGACACATAAACGGATAACAATCCTAAGCACGGACCACGAATAGCCAAAAATAACATTTTTACCAATAGGGGCCTAACCAGTGAAACACGAAAATTTTATTCAAAGAGTTGGAAAAATAGCAACAGGATTTGAGATTTAAGGTTACCTTAAAATATGAGAAGTTACACAAAACAAGCCTTACCCTCACCTTAAGAGCTCCGTCCCGATTGACACGTGATTTGACTTATCTCCATATAGTTTGCGACGATCGTTACACATTCAAAAAAAAATCCATATCACATATGACGAGTCAAAAGAAGTTTAAATAGCCATTTGTATAAAAGTAATAATGATAGTAATTAGAAGAGCAAAGATAATGAATGATTCGTACATACGTATTACTTGTTAAAAGAGACGCACGCCATGTCGGATACACATTTGGAAATAATCGAATGAGCAAATTACGAACCGAAAAAAGGTCCTAAAACCATTGTGTATGAGGTGAATAACGATAATGATAAGATGAACAAAAAGAAAGAATATCGTACATAACGGAATTACAAATTCGAAACGAAAAAGTTTTATTCGTACGAAGTCATCCACTTTAAGCCCACTCATTTACAAATCGTTATTTACATCCAAAGGCGTCCCAATCTATGTCAAAAGAATTAGAAATTTATGGGTTCATGATTTAAATTTCCTATTCAAAAACAAAAGCATCCATTCATTTCATAAGAATATTTATAAATTAGCCTACTTAAGCATTGTCACAACAAAGCTCGAGATCAAAACAATGTTACGTTAAGAAGAAGGAGTCTCCTTGGCAGCATGATTCTTCAAAATCATAAGAAGTAACGAGAAGAATAATGAGACGTTAGTCAATCACGTTCCAAAGTCAAGTGCTAAAAGATGGCACGATCTGAGGTGACAAGTTAAAGTCAACCCATAGGTCACCAGATCGAAACCTGGCTCTGATACCACTCTGTAACTTGTACTTTATGCTATGAAGTAGCACCCCAAGTGGTATTCCGCTGCGTTGTGATTTTGAGGGTGTTATAAGGCAAAGGGTGTGGAAGTATTTTGCTACAAGTCCTGAACCACGTGGTTGATATTTCTTGCTTAATGGTAAGCTCATAAGCTTTTTCGGTCAATGTTCATTTTTTCTCATACTTGGCGGTTCAGTGGTTGCAGAAACCGCAAAGTAAAACTTATCCCCGCTACGTACTAAAATTTATTATTGCATCTGCAAGTTTTATAGTGTTTGGATTAGCTTCTTTTTATCTTTTTTCAGCTTACATGACAGTTACGTAATAGTACAATACAACTAATTTTTGACTTGCCGTTTCACAATGTGAACATCAAAATTATACCTTAATAGGGAAGATATTAACCATACGAGGGAATGTAATGGAATTATCATCTTTAAGGACAGACTACTTGGAAGAATTTCCTTTTTTTTCTTTACGGTGAAAAAGTCTATCTGAAATAACTTCACTTAATTTGTATAACTGATCAAATCTTTAAAAAGACATAAACGACAAAATGGATAAAAGAACACTTTTAACTGCATATCATATACTCAAATAAGATTTACCCAGGCACATGAGTTTGAATCGAAGCTGATAAGTTTTAAGTGTTTGGATATATACCATCTGATTATATCAGATTGGGGAGTGTTTGGGATTGCTTATTAGAAATGCTTATATGCCTATTGCGTTGTGTATGATTGATCCTATGATTTGAAAGTAGCCTCTTTATAAAAAATGAATTCAATTCACAATAGATGTAATGTTTCAACATAGAAAGCTCTAATAACGTGTCCCTGTTCATTTAAATTCCATGAAGTTGCAGGCTTGAATTTCACATCAGTAGATCTTCGTATGCTAACTCCGTAGGAATTTAAAACCCACTTAAGCCATAAGCACGTTATATAAGTTTGAACAAACACTCAGGGCTATTTGATATTGCTTCACATATCCTAAAAACGGACTGAACTTCAAAGTTGTGGGTGCTTGGTAGGCTATGTTCTGAAAAAATAATTTAAAAGTCATGGTTGTTTGCCGATCGCGCGTTTTCGTGGCACCACTAGCATTTATATGATATCAAGATAAGTGCATAATGAGTGATTGAGTCTGTACATTACATGCGCGACATTTGAATTTTTATGTGAAGTTTATTATTTATTTACGAGTTCTATTTACATTTTCAATATCTAGGATCTCAAAGTACGGTCGTTGGTTGAAAAAGATAGCCACTGTGACCAACGAAAGGAAGCAGGCTAAGTTAAGGAGTACCACCGTAGCCACCAAAATTTAACGATTTAAACTTTTTTATTTGGCGCAACATAAATGTCAGGTTTTTCTAATTTTTTTTGCGATGTCTTCAGATTTTATTTTTGGCCAACAGACCTAACAAGCGCATTATAGCCATAAGCCTTTAACGTTTGTGGGTCATTTTCATACTATGAAAACAAAATTTTCAAGGAAAAAGTTTTTGGTCCGTGTTTTAGTGTGGTAACTTCAAATATGTGACACAGGGTATGTTGTTTATGTAGATTACTGGAGATACTAAAGGAGTTGTATTTGGAGGTTTGCTAAACTGATTTTGCGAGCCGCTTTGAAGCTGAAAAAACAGATAAAGAAATTGTGAAGTATTCTGGGATCGTGGAGGAAACAAGGTTAGTTGTTTTCTTTTTTTAAGTTATTATCAAATCTTATGAATAAACAACGCTTGAATATCATTACAAAAGGCAATATTGCATTAGGGAATGATGTTGTGTTTGTGGTTCATGATGGCAGAGGGTCGTTAGTAGAGCTTCATTTGGACAGTTAACTTTTGAGAGCAATTATTGCTCTATAACTACTCATATGCATAAACGATTTGAGATTTGATTATTCAAGGGAATAAGAAACACATAAACATCATCATTTTTGATAAGAAATAGCATAGTTGTATTAGAAGTCTGAATCATTTAGATGAAAAAACAGTTAATACATGTTTTGGTAAACAACATCGGCTTAAATTTTGATACACATTCTCATTATCTCTGATAGTTCACATCAATTACTTGGTTTAAATTTGCGTGCAACCAGGAGATAACCTAAGGTGTTAGAAGCTCCACCCGTGTTGGTCGTTTAGCGTAGCATTTAGGGTGTGTCTGACACGTACGAGTCTATTACCTTAATTATAACCTGAATATAACACATCAGGCACTTGCAATAAAGAGTAAAAGCTAAAACAGAAAAATAACTCATTATGAATTAAGATCAAGTAATACATGACTACTTTTCTGCGTATGCACTTACTATTTACGTGAAGTATACAAGTCTTTTGATTCTTCATAGTCTTCTTCATGGGATCTAAATACTTCAACACCTAATTACAACCGTTAGATTGGCTCATCTGATACAATAATGAAAATGCCGGAGGCTTTCTTAAGCAATAAGCATGCTATTAGCAATTCAAGATTCATAACAAGCTCCCATCAAAATGGCGTCATTGTTGAGTAGACAAAAGACACCCACAATCCGAAAGTAACGAAAATCCTTGGTGTCCCAATCATGAACGTGCCCAGAAACTCCAAGGATTTTGTCCAAGAAAGTATTAGAAGAAACCAGGTTTCAGAACTAAGACATCATATTGACTTGAATTTGACTTTTAATGAAGAAGAGGATCCTTCATCAACACCATCTATCCCAGAAGCCGTTGTCAAAATTGCTACAATGGAGATCGACTTAGAAGCTCCTGCAGCCCTTGAGCCCGAAACAGATGATACACATGTGGATATTATTAAAGCTACAACTGAGGCTATTATATCCATTTCATCATTTGAAGAAAGATGAAACAGTTGTGTAGTTTCTTATTTACTATTTACCGTTAAGCATTATTGCATTTGACATTATCAAACACACTTTGGTTTGTATAATTTTGTGTTGTATTGTCGACTGCATACTACTTCGCTACATTAACATTACCTGCTGCACATGTTTACCATATTTGCAAGTTCGCCCATCATGAACGAACGTTAAAGCCCGCACCCCGCAGCGAAGCGCGGGCTGAAAACCTTGTTATCTTTAAAGTCAAACAAATACAATATTTCGGTGAGTTTAACAAATATCGTTATAAAATAAAAATAAAAAAAGGCAATCATAACCACACATTTTCAATTAAACTTAAAAAAGCCCACTTTTTACAATTAAAAGAAAACAAATATCCTGCAACCTAGGAATAGCAATGTTTCACACAAACTCGCTCCAATCCCTGTTGGGGGTCTTATTGGAGCCTCTTTTCGGGCTCAATGTTCCACAAAATAACATTGTTCCCCTTATTATTATTATTACTACATCATAGTTTACAAATGTGATTACATGCAATAATCTTCGGAATCAAGAACTGACTATTAATATATTAATTACTACTAGCCATTTATTATTATTTTGACACAAAAGAAGTTTTCTAATCACAATTTGCAATCTTGCAAAGATACAAAACTACAAAAACTCGATAATATTGTTTTTATTACGTAAATACTAACATAAAACATATGAATAAATAGATCTATGATCTATATGTATATATAGTTTCGGGGCGGGGAGGGTTAGGGATGTTGTGCCCCGCTCCCCGCCTTGAATCCGATAAAAATCCCCGTTAATGTCCTAAAACCCGCCCCATAACCCGATAAGCATGCCCCGCCCTGCCCAAAACTTTGGGTTTTGGATTTACCCATCAGGTTCGGGTTTTTTTGCTATCCTACTACAAACGGTGTGTTATCGTTCAATAAACGAGTACCTCGATATACTTGCAACAGAAAAACCATTTTTATTGAAACCACGTGTGAGCTTTAAAGTTCAAATCACTATCACATGTAATTTTTGAAATTACAAATCACATGTAATTTTTCTAATCATAACTTCCAACACTCACAACAAAAAAGCTTAAAAATTTCAAAATATATAAATGTGTCTCTTTAATGAAATATATTTAGTTTTCTTAAACGATCATGAGATATTTAATTTTGGGAAAAGAAAATTTTAAGTGGGTTCTTTATTTTGATTGAAAAATAAGTAGCTAAAATTGTCACATTTAATTTTTGTTTTTTTTGTTATCTTTTAAAACCAAAAAAATTATAACAAAATAAATCTAAAAGTATACATATATATATAAATATATTATATTATAAATATATATAAATATATATATATATATAATAAATCTATATATATAATATAAAACTAAATATATATATAAATATATATATATATTATATATATAAATATATTTGGATCAATGTAGAGACCCAACCAATTATCAAAGATCCAATGGACCGACATCATAAACTATTCATTTTCTTTTCATAAAATTATTTTTTCATAAAATTAAAAAAATATACTTTCCACCTCTTTTTTTAAAATAAAAATATCTTGCAAACGGTAAATCGTCAAGCGACAAAAAATACACCATCGCGACGAGAATTAAATCATCTTTCTATAAAGAGGTACTTTGATATACTTTCAACGAACTTTTTTTTTGATTTTTTTTTCAGTCACGTTTAAAAAAATCACATATGATTTGTATCAGAATCACATGTGATTTAACAAAATCATACGTGATTTGTGATACAAATCACATGTGATTTTCCAGAATCATATGTGATTTTTTCAGACGTGACTGAAAAAAAAAATTGAAAAAAAAGTTCGTCGAAAGTATATCAAAGTGCCCCTCTATAAAAAGATGATTTAATTCTCGTCGCGATGGTATGTTTCATTTTGCGTAACGATTAACGGTTTGTGAGATATTTAAAAAAAAAAATGAAAAGTAGGTTTTATTTAATTTGATGAAAAAAATGAAAGGCTGTGATTGGTTCATTAGATCTTTATTAAATTGTGGGTCTATGTTGAACTTCACCATATATATATATAAATAGAGTTAGGATCAAATAAGAAGAAAACTTAAAATAAAAATGATAAACTTAAAATAAGAATGATAAGAAGAAACCACAACCACACATTTTAGATGCACCTACAAAAATGGATGCATCTCCCCTTAAAATTCTCTCTCCTATTTAAAATATGTGGCTAGAAATCCTTCTTATTCTTCTCATTATAATTTTAATTCTCACCGGATCCTTACTCTATATATATATATATAGAGTTAGGATCAAGTAAGAAGTTTTCTTAAAATAAGAAGGATAAGAAGTAACTATAACCGCATATCCGAGATGCACCGACTTAAATAATGCATCGCTATAAACTTAGATCAATTAAAACGCATCAATAATGTAATTTTTTAGCTTTTAATTTATATGCATATACGGTAAATTAGAATGGGTATAAAAAAAAAAAAATAAAATTTTTTTTTTTTTTGGTTTTTTTCATTTTTTCTCTTGTTTTTTGTTCCTCTACATGTGCCAAAATCATGAAAATCAATTTGCACCATCTATGCATCAAATTAACGTTCGAAACTCAAAATGGTGCATCTAAATGAATAAAAATGCATCTAATGCAAGTCGTTGCATCTCATATATGTGGTTTTTGTCACTTCTCACCACTTCTTATTTTAATTTACTTCTCACCGGATCCCTACTATATATATATATAAGTAAATATATATACTAAAAAATATAAATATATAGATAATATATATATATATATATATATATATATATATATATATATATATATAACAAATTTGTCTCACATGTTTCATGTTTTAAGGAGTATTTAAACCTACAATCTTTTGTTATAATAGTTATGTAGCTTTTCACACAATATGGAAGATAAAAACCTTTCAACGACAGTTATGTTAAAATAGTTTTAAAAAATAGTTCAACATATTTATTCATTGAAAAAGGAAAATAGATCTAACAAATCAATCTATACTACATTATAAAGAGTTTAACACCCGTCTTTGAAAATGTAAGAATATTGAATGTTAAATCTATTTATAGGAATGTTGAATCTATTTATAGGAATGTTAAAAACTTAAATAAATGTTTGACAATTCAATGTTGGCACTATTCAAAGCTTTATTATAATCCTGAAAACTAATTACTAACACTAGAATGTTTGACAATTCTAATGACGGAATGTTTGACAATTTTAAAACTATTCAGTGAATAACAAAAATATACACGACTGGCACATCCTATATAAACAACCATAAATTCGTAACCCATCTCATAAATCAGTCTTTCCTACTAGAAAGAAAGAAATTGTTTTCATACTAATTTATTCATGTTTTGTAGGTTGGTACAGTGGCTACGATTGAATCCTAAAAAAAGGTATGCCTCCTTTTCTTAAAACCCTAATGATGAAAGTGTGTTATATTTTTTAGATTGTGTATACATATGTTGGTTTCTTTGCAGCCTTGCAGGTTGGTACAGTGACTACGAGTGAATCCTAATAATGATAAGAGTAAACTACACCGTTCGTCCTTGTGGTTTGCGTTGAACGCAACCTATCGTCCTTTGACCGAAAAAAATGCACCGTCCGTCCTTAAGTGGGAAACGTTTTCCGTCGTTGGTCTCTCACTCTAACGAACTTTAATAACAGTCGTTAATTACTAACAAGTGATATCCACGCGAGGGTATATCCGTCTTTTCATATCTACCATTATCATTTAAAACCCATGTGCTTGTATCATTTCCCTTTGACTTTTCTCTTTTATATCTCTTTCCAAAAGCCTTATCTTCATCTTCATTACTCTTATTCCTCAAACCCAGAAATATATAACAACAAAAATTAAACCACATGAACCACTATCATCACTGTTTTGTCTCAAGCCACCACCATTAAACCACGACGAACCACTTGAAACATCTGCAAACTCTGTCCACAAGAAACCCACCATCTATCTCAGCCACCACCTTCGACCCATACCACCACCACCACAACCATCGACCCACCACCTTCGGCGACCGCACCATCATCGTCGACCAGAACGAGCATTGTCAATCTCAACCACTAACACAAGGTCTCACAACCTACTGAGTTTTTTTATGTGGTCTAGACAAATTGTTGAGTTTTAAAGGGTATTTTCTAGATCTATGAAAGTGCAAGTGGTTGTTATTTCTTCTGGCTTAAATCTTTATTTTTCTAAATAATGGTCAGATGGCCTCACCATCTTTGATGTCTTGAAACACAGTGACGATGTCTAAATTATGTCTAATGAAGTACAAGTTTGATATCATTAGCCAGAATAAGGGAATATAAGGGAAACACGTTATGGTTTGATTCACATCTACTTAATAAACTTTTGAGTTGCTAGTTTCCAAGAACTTAATTCGATTGAAACTATTTAATTGGTGGGTTCATTCTTTTTTACTAGGTTAATCAATTTTAATTGTTGATATAATGGTTTGTGGTTTATGGGTTATTGAATGCACCTTTTTGAACACAAATGACGATAAAGACTTTGATTGGTGGTTTAATGGGTTATTGATAGAATCTTTTTATTTTATTTATGCTTCTTTTTTATGGTTTTTATTTTGGTTGATATATAGCGATTCTAGTTGAGATTTGAATGAGTTGAGAGTTTTTTTGTTTTTTTAAAGTTTTGATTATGATTAATGGGTGGTAGCACTGGAGAAGATGATAAATGCTAAGGATGATGGTGGTGGTGGTGGCGGATCTACAAAGTAGTGGCAACGGATATAGGTGGTGGTGATGGCGGACGGTGGTGGTTTTGTAACATATGGGTTTTGCGTTATATATTGATGACTAAATTTTAAATTTAATTGTTTGTATAAGATTCATGATAAGGGATAGTTGGTAAGAAGATATTCATATAGCATTTTTGGAGATGTTGATTTTGGTTTGTTAAGGTTGCCGGAGGTGTTTGTAGGAGAGGTGAAGATTGAGTGAAGATGAAGATGATGGAGAAAAAAAGTTTGTAGTAAGATTAATTGATACTGGTGGGGCTCACTATTAATATTAAAGTATGTTGAGTTGGTAGTGAGTCAAAAAAATAAAATGATCATTTTGACCTTGTGTACAGCCTTAAAATGACAAAAATGTCCTCTAGTGTTCTAACTTAACAATAGTTACTCAAGGCCGTTAGAGTGAGGGACCAACGACGGAAAACGTTTCCCACTTAAAGACGGATGGTGCATTTTTTTCGGTCAAAGGACGATAGGCTGCGGTCAACGCAAACTACAAGGACGAACGGTGTAGTTTACTCTAATGATAATACTACTTCTATCGGCTCTTCTTCTTCGAATGAGAATGATGATGGTTTGTTGTTAAACGTGGTATGTTTTTATTTGATTTATGTAGATTGAGGTGGTCATTTATTAGTATTTAGATTGATTTTTTAAGTTTTACTTTTAGTTTCACTAAATGTTTTTATATGTTGTTTCATACATGTTAAAACTTTTGCTATAGTTGAATTATCACATATTATAAAGGATTGCAATTACATTTTGATCTTTTCAACGTTCTATTTTAAACGTTATACAAAATATTTACCACAATATCGCATATCGTTAATTATTTACCGCCAGAAATTTCCGGTGCTATGCACAGTTACTCGTCTAGTTTCATAAAAGTGAGTGAAGACAAAATTTAGACATTTATTCAAGAATAGTGTTTAGAAATAGATCGATGTACCCAAACATTCTTTTAGTTGGTGAATTTTTTTGGACATAGTCCATTGCACTCTTCACAATCGTCATATCAACAAGCAACAAGACCGTCAACAATGTAGTATGAGACGATCCACCATTTTCGTATCGATCTTCATCACACTTAATGTGCACTAAGCATCGCATTCCGTAATGATGCCACTTTTAATTGCTACTCATAACGAGCCTTATCGCTAATCTACTCCACATGACCAACCATGTGAAACATCAGACCTTCATTGGCACTTATCTAAAATTAGCTCCCATCATTGAGGGTTGGTTTTGATAGTTTGGGCAATATAGACCTTGTTTGTTATCAATATGCACCTACTAAACTTTGGAGGGATCTCGTATCGTATCCATTATTCCATGAAACTTCATCATTCGACCTAAGAACTGCAATAACCTTTACGACAAATTGTCACTCACCACATAATTCACATGACAATAATTTCTAATGATGACCATTACGAGTAGTTTTTGGAATGATGCTAAAGATTATTTTCTTCCACCAACAAGGTGGCCCAACAACACACAAAAACCTCTTTTTTGTAATTCTTTTGATTAAGCTCATACTATAAAGCCGTATATTTTCAATCGTTGATGCATAATTTAGGTACTGCATTGTGAGATATATAATATCCTTTTACATATGCTGTGAAATATGTCATCTGACAATATATATGCACTGAGGATATTTCTTACTTGGATTTTTCTAATATGTGCCCCAGGGGCACATGATAAAGAGGGTCTCATACCTTATGTGTCACAACCTGAATGGTTAGTTAGTAACTGTGGAGCCTGATGCTGATGATTGATAATGATTGCTGACCAATCAGATTATGCCATATAAGGTTTAGTACCTTTGTTATCATGTGCCCTAGGGCACATGTTAGAAAAACCCTTCTTACTTTAGATAATAGGAAATCGAGCATGACATGGTTCAAAGTATAGTAACTCATTAGGTCCTCATGCGCCTACCTTCGAGCATAATACAACAAAAAATAGCTATAAGATTAAATTCCATTTGACGCGATAATTGTTCTAATCTTCACACAACGTTAGATGGTTATAACTTGAAAAATAATTCAAATTATAGTAAATAATGACTATATGTTGAAAATATTATTGCTACAAAAGTTTATTAACTTCGACTCACAAATCGTTTATAAACAAGGCACCATTTGTATTTTCACCTTTCTGCATTTGTGCTTGATCCTTAATTACGTTTGCCCGTATTAGCGTTTATATATATGTATTGGGTCAAAGCTCGATTTTACAATGATCCTTGTAACCATATATATTGTATCATATTATTTGTTAATGAGACATAGACATTATCACACTTATATGGTACTAGCCATACCATCGATCCACAAAACAAAACCTTGAAATCCATTCTATCGTTCCAAAAAAAACCTACATTTGTGTGTTTATTTTTATGTGTGTTGGTGATTTGTGCTAGGTCAGATCCACACGATCGTCTGTTTATTTTTATTTGTGTTGGTGATTGTGCTAGGTTACAGATCCACATGATCGTTCGTTTGGTATTCGTGCTTGAGGTCACGAATTGTTTATTTGTTCCCTACGTTTCATATACACCCTTCCTCACAAACCCTAATCTCGCAACACTCTACCACGCGTTATCATGTTTGGTCATAATACGAATGATTTGTTGGTTCAACTGATTGGTCAGCTAGGGATCTTGGGTATTATTGGTACGAACCCTTTGCCACAAAATAATGTTACTGGCATGACAAGTTTGAATGTTTCTTTGGCCCAGGCTCCCAAGCCCGTTGCATATCATACTGCTATTACCTCACCCGACTTCCCTCTTAGCCCAGTCCAACAATACGCAACATGTCCAAGTTTTACCCACTCGGGCTTTGTTCAGCAACCAACCCAACCCCATGTTTTATATATCGTAGCCGGCCCACCAGGTTATGTACCACAGCTTGTTCAACCCACTATGCCGGTTATTCAGCCTACTATGCAAATGGGTCACCCGTTATGCACGTTAATCAGCAGGCCCAGCCTGTTTTTCCCTCGAGTCAGCCCACAGGTCTCTTTGGTCCCACAGCTCAGCCCGAAAATATGGGTCCCACAGGTCCCCCGGGTCAAGCAACCACCTTACCACATGCTTTTAATACCGTGACTCTTCAGGATCCTACTAGTGGTGCTTGGAACATGGATATCCATCTGAGCGGCTCTTAGTGAAGCCTGTAGTGCCTCAGCTCGCTGCTCTATAGTCTCAGCCCTAGCATGCAGTGCTTTAACATCTTGCCTTTTCAACTCAGCCCTCTGAAGACGAACTCTATCTTTAGTCTATCTAGTATGGCTCTGCTCATCATGCAGCTCTAATGTCCTAACTTTAGCACGAAGAGTCACAGTCTCCTGCTCGGCAGATGCCAATTTGGCACGCAGGGTCTCTACGTCATCCTTTACAGACTTGATATGCTCTGTGAGAGCTCACCCATCTGGTCCAAAACCTCATTAGTCACCTCGCTGTGATGACCAAGCCTCGTTACCAATAGAGGGATGACCTCCTTAATAGTCTCGCTAGTAACTGGTAAGACAGGCGCTGCTGCTGCCAGTGCTACCGCTGGTGGTAGTGATGATACTGGTGGTGGTGGTGGTGGTTATACTGGTGGTAGTGGTGGTGAAAGCGATCTGGATCTCTTATGAGATGACGATGGTAATAGTGATCGCGGTGGTGAAGATGGTGGTGCTGCTGATGGTGACAGACGGACAAATGGTGGCAGCATAAATGAATTTAAAGTAATCTGAGGCTGGGGTGACCCAGTTGTCTCTATTAGGTCCTCCTCTGATGAGTCGTCCTCACTAGGCTTGGAGTCTAAGTCGGAATCCAGTGAGTAACAAGACAAAGTCGACACACGATCCGGTGATGATGCAGATACAACACGTAGGGTAGTGTCCTCATCCTCATAATCAGGCAAGATGATAAGTGGGATGAAATATTCGGTACGTGATGTAACAAAAATACGGGGTGTAGACATAATGCTGTGATAACCAATGGTTTATATAAATAACTTTCATATAAGGCAAGTGTAAAATGTACGTAAGCAAAGTAAACGCAAGTACAAGCAATGTAAGCATGTAGTGTTTATGCATATGAAAAAGTTTATATGATGCAATGTTTATGTAGTGGTTATAGTCTAGGCTTAATATGCAACCTATATCTCTATAACCCTGGCTCTAGATACCAATCTGTAACACCCCCAAAATATGTGGCAGCGAAAAGATAACCGAGGGCGTTACTTCATAACACATAAGCACAAGATAATAGGGAACGACCTCTACATAAGTCATTAAAAGATAACCTCGTTGTTACATTAAAATAAATGAGTTTAAAACAAATAGTCCCATGTTTGCATCAATTGAATTTTATAGTTTAAGTACAACAAGGATGATTAAGTGCAAGAGAAATCCATGAAAAATATAGTCTTGAATGAATGATGACCCAATACACTTCAAATACGTCATACCAAGTTAAGTACCTGAGAAATACATGCTTAAAAATGTCAATATAAAGTTGGTGAGTTCATACGTTTAAATAAGTAATAAGGTTGGACCGTAAGATTTCAAGTAATTATTGCATGGTATACAATATTCAAAAAGTGATTACGATTGCACTAAGCTCATGACATCGAAGCAAAACAAATTTATGTATGCAAATTCATGCAAAGTAAAGTGCCCTCGTAGGTGTCCAACCCGAGACCACCTAGCATTTCGACATGGTATACGCTCCGTTGGCCATGCTAGCACCAACTCTGGGCGGGAATGTCAATCTCAATAGAACACTCGCGCTTTCACCAAGTAATTAACGGTTCATAATAATGGGCATAGTGAGTTATCGCTACTTAGGCTAATCTGTCTTGCGTCCAAATATAAAACAAGCAATGTATCTCACCTTGGGATTTGTGAAATAATAATAAACAATTTAAAGCTGTGCTATAAACTCACCTTAAGTGAAAGTATTGATTTGGGAATAAATCAAGTTAGTGAAACGTCACAACAAGTCCGGAAAGCGGCCTAATAAATAATGGGCCGACTTAGGATTATGCAAATGAAATGAGGTGATGCAAATACATTCTTATAACCTTATATCACCATCTACAAGTTTGCGTTTTAGTTTTATAAGTCAAAATAACCTTTGCGTAAAGTCCGTCATATTTATTCATAATTATATACTTTATAATTATTACCATGTAACCAACTTTAATAATAATAACTCGCTTGCTTATTAATATTTTTGAAAGCTTCCGACATGTATGAAAAATATATAAGTAATGCTACAACATTTATTAAGGATTTTATAGCTCATTCGGACTCTAAAATGCCAAAAAAACCTATTTTATGTTTCAATCAGCTCACTATTTTTAGGAAAATTCCTGCCGAAAGTTTATAAAATTTTCAGTTTTTAGTCCGACTTTAAAAAGGCGTAACTCCTTCGTTATAAGGATTCACGGGATGAGCGAGTACTACATTTTTGCGTAAAATCACGTACTACGAGATTACTCTTACAAGTTTTCCACGACTCGGATCCAAAATGGGTCCAAAACACGAAAACAAAAATCTGGACAGTATGTTTGTAAAAACAGTTTTACTGGAAAAATTACTAGTTTTTACCCGAACTTCAATTGGTCATAACTCACTCGTTTTAAGTCCGATTTTAACGAATTTTATATTCACGCGAAGGTATTTAAGTCTACTATTATTTTTCAAGGCCTTAGCTATTCAAAACAAACTTAAGTGTCCGAAAACACCAAGACTAAATTCGGACATCAAGTATTTATTTTTTGATTCATCACTTTGCTTCACCCACAAATTACAACTTCATACTATCCTAATCCCTTCCACCAATTTTCAAGAATTATTACCTTTATTAAAACCTGGTACCGGGTCACCCATAAGCATTTAATGTGCTGTTGGGTCAGCCCGCTGGAAACCTGCTAATCCTGCCTGAAACCCGCCGGAAGTTGGGCAACTCCGCCGGAAGCCATACCCGGCCCGACTCGTACATTTATTATTAACTTGGTTTTGCTACATGTCCTCCTCTTCATACGTGTCCTTCCAAGAAAAACACACATAACAACCCACCCTCAAATCTATCTCTCACAAAACCTGTCACTCAAAATTTTATCCATAATTTCTAGATCCATCTTTTCATCTTCCCCATCTCATTTTATTAAAACATCAAGGTTTGGGTTTTTTCTTTAATATTTGGTTTTATCCTAATTTTTATTCGATAATTATAGTTCATTTTTAAAAATTGTTGATACCAACAGATTTATGGTTCGGGATGCTATTTTGTTTGAAGATTTGAAATTAAAGGTATGTTATTTTGTTTGAAAGTGTAATAGATTCTAAAAAAATTATTTTTTTCTGATTTTGTTGAATATTTTTGGGTATTGATGGATTAGTCTACCCACGTTTTCTCCTAATTCTTGCAGCCGTCATGTATTTGGTTTCTCCAGTGAAGCTACTCACGGTTGTCCATCTGATTCAACGTAATTTTAGTGAGCTTTGTTTACATTTGCTTTGTTTTTAATCAAGTAATCATACCCAAAATCATTAGGTTGATAATCTTTTTAGATTTGTTTGCATTTGCTTATTTTGTAAATATAAATGCAATTGAGACCATTTAAAAAAAATGTTAATATTTTTAATAGGGTGTTTATTTATGTTTATTTTTCAGTTGTTCGTGGTTCAATTTATGTGGAATTTGAGTTTTTTGTCATTAATTTTGTTTGATTTTGAAATTAGGGCTTTGTTAAAATTTTGGGGCATTGTATGTCAACAGAACGGCGGAATTACCTGGAAGCAGTAAATTTCGGAGATGGAGGAGATGTGATTTTCATTTTCTACAAGGAAGTCAGCTTATAGGACATTGCTTTAGGCATTGAATTCAGGTATGGGTACACTCAAATGTCTATACAATGCAATGAAACTGTTACTTTAGAAACTTTTTAAAGCTTTAATATGTAGTTAGAATGGCACAACAAATCTGATTTTAATAATTTTTTTCCTACTTGCAAGTGAGAAGCGTGTTCCGAAGGCTGACACTTTACGCAATCCCCTCCTCGACCTGTGAATGCCAAATATCATCAGAATTGGATGAGGGCATTAATGAAACTTATGCTCAATTCTGTACCCAACAGGTGACAATCTATACTTTCTTTCATATTGATTATGTTTTTATAGCGCATCATGTATTTCTGTTTCTCAAACGTAATCCAACATATGAATGCGTATGCCAAAAAAGTATATAATAAGCACCACTAATATACGCACCAACCAACTTATCCTTAACAAATTAGGCTAAACGGTCACCTTAGATATTGTTTGGGGAACCAATAAAACTGTCTTGATAACATTTTTACGAGGCCCATAAACGATGATTACTTTCAGCCGTTGTTTACAAATTCTCTAACGACGACGTTGTGTACAACGGTTGTTAGACCTACAAGTATTTCTCGGCGCGGTATGCCCTGTTAGTCTGTTAATATATGTCACATACAGTGAATTAAGTAGAAAGTAAGTACTAAATAACAAGAACTCAAGACTTCCCTTTCACCTGTCTAACATTTTTTTTCCTGATGCTAGCAGCCCTCACTTACCCATTTTCTTTTTTATAACATCGACGTCACAACGTCCTTTTGAAGATTGACTAATTATGAAAAAGGTAACCCCTGCTCTTTTCATAATGTAGTCTTTTTTTATTTATAATGATAAATACCGTTAAAACAATTTTAGGGAGGTCATAATCGGTCTAATTCACATAATTCTATAGTCGAACTCGATAAAGCAATTTGTGAACAAGTGTTTTCTTTTAGCTGGTCAGGCATTATTTTCATATAAAGGTCTATGATTTTAGTTTGTTAGAAGCTGTTTGTTTAGCCTTATTTTCGAGATCGCAGGCTTATGTGAATTATGCTTTTGGCTGCAGGAAGGCAGAAAGTGCAGCCACGTCTTACATTCTTTTAATTTTGTTAATTTGGTTTGTGTTTGTGTAGTACTACCATCGCCGCCACTGGACACCACCACCAAACGCTGCTTACCGCCGTCTCTGCTAAACACCACTACCCTGTTGTTTCTAAGGTATTCAAACACATTTACGATTTCAATTTATTTCTTGTTAATTTATTTTCGTTGTTGAATAGTTGCATCTGAATGATTTCTGAATTTGAAAGTCATGGTTTATGTTTATAGTGTAGGTAAAATTGATAGCCCTTAACCTTAAGTGGACCAGCTCAGTGGATAAGTAAATCCAAACATAAGCTATTTTTGTGAATTATCATAAGCTATTTGAATAAGCTTGACCACACACACCTTTGCTTAATTAATTTATGATACTTTTTTCAGAGTGGTTTGTCTCTTGAGTGGACCAGCTCAAGGATCACCTATATTGGATAAAGCCACAGGGACTATTGAGTTATACTGGAATCAGAATTCAGATTCAAGAAAATTCGAAAACCACCTTATTTCAATCAGCAAGTTTTGTGCTCGCATTTATAGGGAGAGATCACTTCACACCTCCGGTTAACCGGAATATCCAACAAACAGATTACACATTCGATTGTCAGTTTATGCTTTATCGGGTAAGTTATGTTCTTACTGTTTAGCTGAACCACACAGATATACCACACGACCCTTGAACCATGGCTTTTTTGTTATGGTTTTGTTGTTTCTTGGTTTCATCAGACCAACGATGGGTTGTGTTGTTGCAGGTATTTAGCGCTATGGGCCAAAAGGACGGGACATGTTTAGGGAGTGTCTTCAGGGGTGTGTTCGGGGGGTGTGGTTAGAAGGTGGGGGTCTAATTTCGTTGATAGTTTTCCGACCCCAAAATAGGTATCTACTTTGATGTGGGAACTTATTATAGATTTGTCTTATATCGTTATCATTCTATAAAATATTATATGAAATTCACAGTGTCTAATTTAAAATGATCGGTACAAAATGTGTTTAGATGTTTTGTGTGTATCAAGGATCAGGGTCTGCTAGACAAGCTGTTCTCATGATTTAACAGTGAAATGGATGCAGGGTACAATTTCGGTGGCCAATCAGCTTGGGTAATACAAGGAATACCAGAAGAAACTTGCCACATCAGAATTGCTCCCCGTGCGGTGTGAGTTTCCTCTTTGTGAAACAAAACGTGTGTGTGTCATACTGTAGAAAGGTTTACAAATATTGAGTAGGGACGGATTCGGTTGACCGACTAAAACAGACATGGGTCAAATAGGCAAATTTAGATTTCGAGTCAAAAGGGAACGGGTCAAACGAATTTTTAAAAAGCACCAAATAACTGAGAAGAAATCCCAAACAACAGCAGATGATTTATTAAGATATGGCATAACTAATAGCTTTAATATATTTTTTTATCAGACTGACGTCGCAACTGGCAAATACTTTGTTCAAAGTTAATTCGTGGAACAAACGATTTTAATACTACATTATACGAATAAATAAAATCACATATATAGCGCTGTTCAATTTCACAAAGTGCCCATATTAGCACACATTAAAAAAAAGTGTCGAAATTAGTCCAATCCAAAGGGAATTGGCACGTATCGTCACTGATAATATTGAGCTTATGTTACATATTTGGCTTGCAGATTATGCAAGAAATAGGCGTCACTTTTGCCGGACCAGGTTGGTTACCTAAATTTCAACATTTCCACTTCTGTTGATTATTATATTATCACTTACTTATGTTCTGTTAAATATTGTATGCCTACTGGCTACTGCTGCAGCGGTTATTCTATAGACTGAAACATTCACCATCAATTTCAAGGTATCTTTCTAATTTCTAATACTATCATATGATGTTAATTTGATATTGATACTCTTTTGGCGTTATATATTCACTTTGGGGATTCTATACATTTACAGTTTGAGGATATTTAGTTGTGATTGCATAAACTGATGGATTTATAGTTTAAAAACACTAGGATTATGCAATGCGTTTTTCTACGTTGTAAATGGTATGATATTCAAAATAAACAAGAGTGTGCTACGTTAGGATATGTAGCTTGAAGGGGGTGTTTGTTAGGCTTATTATTGGGACTATGCACTTATTTTTCATTAGTCCATTTTGCGGCCTATTTTCTTTTATATGTACTTTTTTAAAATTTTAACCTTTAGGTCATAGTAAGCTCATAAATAAAGAAAAGGAAAAAATCAAAAAGGACTTTATAAAATTAAGCCGAACATTGCTAAGCACATTATCCCACAAATAACCTAAAGACTCACAGGTAAATGCTATTTTCCATTAGGGCGTTTGAATTGCTTATTATTTTTATAATACCATCATTTTCCATGCAAACTTTTTGAGTCAATTTTTTTTTTGTCCAATATTACAAGAAAATAGAATGACCACAGTATATTACTTTTCTGTGCTTTTTGTTTCTTCAGCAGACACGTAAATTCCACACGTGCTAAAGTACGGCATGTTGGGATACCAAGTCAACAGCAGACTACATATAAATGCAATATCTCTTGCGATTAAGTACCATCACTACAAAGCACAATAACAATCCATCCGCTCCCCATATTTTTGCTCAGCTTAAGGTTTTTTATTTCCACACAATTACATTAGAACGCACTTTATTGCAAATGCAAACATTGTCGCTCGTGTTCAACCATATTGTCCCATTTTTTTTCAGTTTTGTTTGTGTAAAGGTACTAAATTCAAACATAGTTAACAAAAACAAAATTGTAACAAAAGAACAAAAGTTTTAAATAAAAGATCTATAGGAGGTGTTATGCCTTGAAAAAAAGAATACAAACTACCTTGAGTCGGTTATTCCTTTAGATAAAAATAACCTGATTAAAAAAATACACTTTTTCGAACATCTATGCAAAAATACATAGTATTCTATCTTCAAAACTTATAATTTTTATCATGGAAAGCAAGACCTACAATTATGTAGCTGCAAAACTTCAGTTTTTATGGAGTGTTAATAGTCAATTTAAAGGCATGTTGTGGGGCTGCTCTCCAAGCCATGCAAGACAAGTCAAATTGAACTGACATAGATTGACATTTTTTCTTCTAAAACCTATGTATGTTTTGGCAAAAATTATTTTTTCAGTTTTGAAACAAAAACTTTGCTACGCAGGGGCTCTGCTTCGTTGGGTTTTTTGCAAGAGACCAATCTCCTTGGGTTGATCCAATTGAGTCCCTACTCTAGAAAACCAAACAGCAACACTCTTCACTATTGCTCAAACGGTTGCCAACATCGACACTATAAGTACTACTTCTTACTGTTATATAAATTAGTATCACTAAGTCGACTAATAGGCCCATGATTTTGCAGATTTATTTTACCGATACCGAGGATGAAAATGATGAACTGAATCTGACTTCGCAGTACTAATGGATACTAGCGTTCAAGACAGAAAAGCAAATGAGGTTGGTCTGTTTTTATTTTTTATATATAGACACAAAGCAATTTCTTGCTAGGAGCCGTCTTTCTCATATTTCATGAAAATGTTCCCTTTCCACCCCTAGATACCCACCCATGCCACCATGTCCATGGTTCACCAGACATTGAAAATGACCCGTCTTTCGGTGTCATTCGACCTGGCCCAAACTAAATGCCATCATGTAAAGGCTTGACATTATAACCATGTCTTAGGTTATCACATAGCCAAGTGATTAAATATGTTAAATTATTCTGTTATGATCTATGAATAGTCGTACATTAAAAATGTACAAATAATAGGAGAAAAATGAACTAAGTAACCCGTTTCATTCTCTATTTAGCCCGTTTAGTAGAACTTCAGATCACCTTTTTACATTCAAATGAATTCCAAAGTTAGGCTGTTTTTACACTCAGTTTAGGCTGCCTTTTGGGGTCATTTTAGCTGCTAAGTTTGTCACGTATATGATGATTTAGTGAACCAATAAGTTATCTTCGACATAATCAAAAGAAAATATGAATGAATCTATATAACAGCTATCGAGGATTTGAAATGTTGATAGTATAATAACATGTAATTTTTAGATACTTGGCAGCTTCTCATTTCCAACATCTACCTTTAAACATGACTAACCAAACGTTTGGAATTTAATTCAAATTATATCATGGATCGAAGAAAGCTAGGAGGTTTTGCTAAAACTAAAATGCATGTTAGGATGTTAACATCATATCACGAGTTAGTATGTTGTGTCTAATAGTTTTAGTAGTGTAAATGAAATGACTATCTGCTGTTATTAGAGTTAAGAATCATGATGCATTTATGGAGTAGCTTTTAACTATAATGGCAGTATTTTTGTATACAAGAGAAGTCCAAACCTACGCAACCCGTTTTCATTCCCTATTCAACCCGTTTAGTAGAACTTCAGTTAGTGACATGTTGCCTATCATACTAGGAGTTGCACATAAATACTTACCTTTTTGTTTCTTTTTTTGGATAATTCAAATAGAGTTACTTATAGTATCTGCTAATCGAATAAAGAAATGGTTTTTGAAACATGGTGTGTAGGAGAAAGCTATGTCCCTGTTTCCATTTCTTTGTTTTAAAGTCTCATGTTAAGCTTTTCAGGTATCTGAAATGTTTGCAAATGCTGAGGTGGTTCTCATTTCACCCATCTGATATTGTTCTACATGGCGATGGCGACAATGATCTTGGAACAACCAAACAGTTAACATGTGTATATTTTACAACTTAACATGTTGCTGAGAAGGCATTTACGAGTGGTAAATGTTGGAACGGTCATAACTTGCAATTTCTATGACTAGAATCTATTAATCGTGAAAGTCCCCTACCTGCCTCTTAAGGAAATTCAAATATTTCTATCACCTGGAGCATAAGTTTTAAAACTGTTACGGATGCGGTCTATGGTCCTTTATGTTTTGTAGAAGCTCAACGTGTGTACATGGTTGTATATCAGTAAGACATTTTTTTGTAAAAAAATCTCAATACAAAACACAACTATGAAAAAACATTGTATTATCAAGTTTTGTTACCAAAATACCTATAGTGTGGTGCTATTAGTGCATTGCAAAGTTAGTCCTTAAGGATTAACTTTGCAACAAAAAGATAACCTAATGACTTTTCTCATAAAAAATTTCATTAACAATTTACAGAAACATCCCTTTGGGTTATCGGTTTGTTTCAAAGTTAGTCCCCCACACTCCATAGCGAAGCGCGGGTTTAAAACCTTGTTACATTAAAATCAACAACATGAGCATAAAATACAACTTAACTAGTTTAACTTTATAAGCATCAATTTTAACAAGAAAGCTATAATATCAGCAAGTAACTTGTAAAATGACTAGAACATGTGAAATAAGTGTAGTTTCATATTTTTATTATCCATCTTATAAAATTTGCACAAGAACATATTTCAAGAGTTTTTGCTAGTTTCTTTTTAAAAGAACAAATTACACAAAAAAGTGGTGATATAACTATATGAATGTAGTGATGATAACATAATTTACGAGATGAAATTAGGAGATGAATATGTGCACTTCTACTAGATGATATGATTAGATTAAACAAGTAACACACACAATCAACCCTAAATACTTGTATGTTCTAACACCTAAACCCTAAATCTTCTTGTAAAATACTTGTATAAAAATCAAAACCTAATTTTTCTTGTACCCTTGTGGTGAGTCGCGGATAAGGAGAGCAAGAGAGGAAGAGAATGAAGTTTTTATTTGGTATTTGATAAATAAGGAGTATGTGCTTGTTTATTACTTACTAGTATAAGTATTGTCTAGTTAATAGCAAGCCTTGGACAATAAGATGTAAAGTTTAGAATGGATATTAGATTTAAATAATAAGGTGTATCAAAGTTAGTAGGTGGATAATAAGATTAAAGTGGGTAATAAGGTGTTTAATTTAGTAGGTATGTGTTTGTGTGAGGGCTTGGGCGGATGAATAAGATGAGAGGGGGATGGAAATCATTTTTTAAATTTAACTTATTATTTCTAGAAGATATAGTGTAAGTATTAGTTTGAAAGGTGGTAGTATAAATTAGATGCATGCACAAAATATACAAATGACTAGTTTACGCATAACTTATAAAATAAAAAACATGGAACTTGCAAAACATGAATGTGATGATCATGACATGCTATAAAGGTGTAGACTAAGCTTAGTCTAAAGTCGGTGTACGCACGAAGATGTTTCTTGCAATGTACGAGATAACTTCTCAGTTTTAGGTTAATTCAAGCATTAACATAAAACTTTGCAAAGAAAATGCGTTGACTTATAATTTATGCTCATAAAAGTCATATAACACATATTTGACGTAAACCTATCTTTGTTTAATGTCGGTTTACGTTTAAAGTTGTTTTCACGGTTATGCGATTTAACCTAATGGTTACACATAAAAGTAGATATGTAAACGTTCAAAGTAAATAGTTTCAAGTTTATAGACATGTAATGACCTGAAAAATGTAAGTTGTCACATTGAACCTAAAAAGGTATTTGAGGAATTGGAACATCAAGGATGGGTAGATGCAATACAAGAAGAGCTGAATCAGTTCTATAGAAACAGAGTTTGGACACTTGTTCCACTCTCAAGAGGAAAGTTAGTCATGGGCTCCAAATGGTTGTTCAGGAATAAGAAAGATGAATTTGAAACTATCCTCAGAAACAAAGCAAGACTTGTTGCTCAGGGTTATAGTCAAGAAGAAGGAATTGACTATGATGAAACCTTTACACCCTTAGCAAGGATGGAAGCCATCAGGATATTCCTTGCCTACGCTACCTACATGAACTTTAAAGTTTTCCAAATGAATGTCAAAATTGCCTTTCTGAATGGAAAGTTAAAGAATAAGTTTATTTCAAACAACTGCCTAGTTTTGAGAGTAGTAAATTCCCTAACTATGTCTGTAAACTTGACAAAGCCCTTTATAGACTAAAACAATCACCAAAGGCATGGTATGAGACTTGATCTACTTTTCTCATTCAAAACAAGTTTGTCAGAGGAAAGATTGACAATACTTTGTCTATCTTCAAAACAAAAGGAGATGCGCTATTTGTCCAAGTGTGCGTGGATGACATCATATCTGGCTTAATAGATTCCAAACGTTTTAAACAGTTTGAGAAACTGATGAAAAATAAATTTGAAATTAGTATGATGGGTGAACTCACTTACTTTCTTGGATTTAAAATTAAGCAAGATAACAAACGGATCTCTAATTGTCAAGAAAAATACATAAGAGACTTACTGAAAAAATATGAGATCTCTGATATCTCTTTAGTGAAGACACCTATGGTTCCTCCAAACAATTTAGGTCATGATATTTTTGGTAAACCAGTAAATAAGACCTTATACAGAGGAATGATTGAGTCACTGATGTACCTAACTACAATTCAGCCTGATATCTAATTCTCAACATGTCTATGTGTAAGATATCAAGTCAATCCAAAAGAATCACACCTCAATGATGTGAATAGGATCTTTATATACCTAAAGGGTACTCCCACTCTTGGTCTATGGTACCCAAAGTGTTCAGGATTTGATCTTAAAGGGTACTTAGACTCAGACTATACATGCAATATGGACAGAAAAATCACTTCAGGTGCATGTCAATTGCTTGGAGGAAAGTTAGTATGTTACAGTGCAAATAAACAACAATTAGTAGCTATGTCCTTTGTTGAGGCTGAATATGTTGTTGTTGTTAGGTGTTGTGCAAACATACTCTAGATGAAAAGTTAATGCAATGACTATGACATTCAATACAAGATGGTACCCATCTTTTATAACAACACTAGTGCCATTGCCAATTTCCAACAATCATGTTCTTCATACAAGAACAAAATACATTGATGTAAGAAATCATTTCATCAAGGACCATATCATCAAAGGTGATATTGAATTACACTTAATCCCCACAGAATATCAGCTAGCTGATATCTTCACAAAGCCTTTGGATGAACCTACTTTCACCAGACTAAAAGCTAAATTGGGTATGCTGAACATTGATTAGTCAAGACCCTAACTAATAATGTTTAGTGTAGCGTAAATAAAACGTGTCCACTAAATAATCCTCACTGATTACATATCATGATCTCATGACTTTGAGGAACATATTAAATGAGGAACTTAATTCTCTAAGTATTTAGTTACTTAAATGTCATAGGTTGATGACTGGACACATTAAATAAGAAACAAATATTCCTTATCTAATTGTCATCCAACAGTCATGGATCCCACTCTTCCCAAGTTACCCACCACGTATTTAATACACACTATCACAAACATAATCCCCTTCTCAAAACGTCCTTTCACTTCCCTATCCCACGTCACTCTACAAAAGTGCACGACACATAACGGCTAAACAGTTGCCGTTAAAGTCGCGATAGGGCCGTGTGATAGGTTTAGCATTTAATATAGATACCAAACCATTTTCAAAAACCTCGTTGATCTCAAAACCATTTAAAATCCACCCCTATAAATACCCCTTCACAAAAACATACACATACATATCTCTCTTCATCTAAATAAACGCTTGTAATTTTATCTCTCAAAAGTTTAATCTGTGTGTGTGCTTATAATCTTTTAACCCAATTTTCTTTTAAAGATCTAAACGAATAATTTTTCATAACACAAATGGAAACTTCAAAAACAATAGTGAATGCACCATAGGTTGAGCAAGACCTTATCATCGAGGCCATTCAATTTCCAACCAACATGTTGTTGGATACTTCAATTACATTGTGAACGTGCCTACTTACAAAGGCATATACAAGTATTTGAAAAACTGTTTTCTAAATGTGGCATTTAGGAAACACCATTGGTAGTATACCAAAACTATCTAAGAGTGTTTTTGGTGCACTGTTGTGGTTGATCTTCCAAAACCACCTACTGATAACTCAGAACCAAGACCCCTCAAAGAGTTAATCATCAGGTTCATAGTGAAGAATAGTAAGGCGCCATTGTTTTTCAACTTTTAAACTTTTATACAAACCACTGGGCTTGATTATAATAATGGTAATTATGTTGCTCTGTTATCAACTGAAGTCATAAAGGCTGGACTTCTATAGTTGGGCCTTCATAATGAAAAAAATATGGAAGAGTCAGCTAGTGTTTTGGTCAATAAGACCCTTATGTTCAAAACCTGTTTTCCCACAGTTTGGAGGATCCTGGTAACTTTTGTCATTCGGGTCCTCGGTAGGAAAAGTCTTATTTTAATCAATTGAATTTAAGTCTACAAATATAGTCTTTAGTCTCCTCCTAAGGATGAAGATTGACATAGGAGAGATCATATTCAATGATCTTGTAACCAAGCTCACTGATACACCTAGGAAAAAGTATGTTGCATATCCTAGGTTCATATCATGTGTGCTTGAACAATTACTGAATACCGATTATACTCAGGACAAATCACTTAGGTCTAATCCTTCGGTCCTTAGTAAGATGAATTACCATCAAAATTCCTATGAAGTCAAACCCATTAAATTGACGGAATATATGTTGAGTGTAGTCCGCAATAAAGCTTTAGTGTCTCCTACTCCCTAACTTGAAAAAACAGGGAAGAAAAAGAAGTCTCAAACTGTGACTAAACCCAAATCCAAGTCACAAGGCCTTGAGGCTTCAGGAGTACCACCTAAGAAATCATAGGGCATGAATTATGCCAAGTCTAAAAAGACGTCCCTAAAAAAGACCACACTAAAACTAACCAAAGAGAATGACCCATCAGAGGGCACTAATACATCACAGTCAGTGTCCTTAGGTCACGTTCCTAGTCCTTAAGATACAGAGAGAAATGTACAACCCACTGTTACAGGACCGCGTAATTTACTACCCGAAGAAGGCATTCACAAATCAAAGCTTTTGCTCGAGGGAAAACATATTGATCCCAAAGACTCAGAAGGAAATACAAAACCCGCTGATAAGGAATTGCCTTCCACACTCAAAAGATGGCACTCACAAATCAAAGCCTTTGCCTAAGGGTAAACCAACTAATCTCAAAGAGTCAGAGGGAAATATATAACCAACTGATATGGGATTGC
The DNA here is from genome assembly GCA_026074375.1 of Tanacetum coccineum. Classification (NCBI taxonomy): domain Eukaryota; kingdom Viridiplantae; phylum Streptophyta; class Magnoliopsida; order Asterales; family Asteraceae; genus Tanacetum; species Tanacetum coccineum. The sequence continues at coordinate 142,968 of BQNB010001090.1, forward strand.
CTGCAACCAATCCTGATGATGGTATTCACCAATCACAGCTTTTACCTGAGGGAACCCTCACTAATCCCTAAGAAAAAAGGAGAAACATACAACTCACTGGTATGGGATTGCCTTCCATGGTTATTGATCATTTAGGTGCTGGCACTAAGTACCAGGTGGATAAAACCCAATCCATTCAATTTGAGGTTTTAGACCCTGAACAAAATAAAGGCAAGACTTCTTCTAAAGTGGAGCCAAATACTCTACCCCCTGTCTAATCACTTGGAGATTTTGAGTTCCTAATGGAAGACTGAGAGGATGATGTGAAGGAGCTTAGTGATGAAGAGTTTTTGAGACTGGAGATGACATGGAAACTGATTGGCCACATAACACGCAAGCATATTCTCAGCCTCTTTCATCTACTAATAAGGTCAGACCGTCTGATGAACATCGTTCCCCTACTCATCCTGAATCACCACCTGCATCACAACATGAAGAACCCACATCAACTAAACATTAATAAGCAACAACTGACAAATCTCAACCTGCCTCATCAAAGTCCAAGAGGTCAAAGAAACATAAGTCTAAGAAATCTAAATCATTTCCTGAAGCATCTGATTCTAAATCATCATCAACCTTCCTAAGCTTAAAAGATTATGATAACTACACGCCTACTACTAAAAGGGTTTTTGCAAGAAATCTTCAAGGATTCTCTAAAGTGTTGTATGCTCAGATTGCCAAAGATAATTAGGAAAAGCATGAGGAAGCTGTTGCATCTTACGTTGACTTAAAGGCTGAGATTGATAGATTTCGTGATGCAACTTACAGAGCTCATGAGAATACTGATACATCCCTCAGGAACTATAACAAGAACATCTTAAGGGCATGAACACCATTCTCATCAAACTTCACACTCTTCAGGAGGTTGTGAAGGAAGATCTAGCATTGAATGCCAAAGTACTTGAAGCCACTGATGCATACATCAATAACTCAGCGAATCTTACTAAACTAAACACCCATATAAAGGGAGTTATCAAAACCTATCAACATAGCTCCTCTAATCTGTTAAGCCTTGCTGAAATGCTTAGGGAAGCAAATGTTATCGGTCTGATGCATACCCTTGAAGCCATTCAAAATACAGTAAACGCTCAGGTTGCGCATCATGATACATTGGCTGAGTATTAGAGATCCCTTGCTTGGAATGTTGGTCCTAGATTGACCAAAAGTGAGCCCACTTAGGAATCCATTCAGTCTGGCATGGCCTCACTCAAAACTAATAATGCTGACATCAAGGCCATGGTCACTGAGATTTTCCGTGCCTTCAAAGGACAATAATTTTCTACCCCCTCAAGGAGTGTGTCGATGCCAACACTTATAATCACTGATGTTAATGCAACTACTAGGGGGAGAATTCAGCACCAATAGTCTTAGAGAGCCCATTTATCCCAAGTCCTGAGAAGTCATCAGAATGGACTAAGGAAGAAAAGGAAACTCCCTCTCAACCTAAAGGGAAGCAAGTCGATATGATCGCCGAGGAACCAAAAGAAGAAAAGGACCCTGAATAAGGACCTTAAGTCATTCAAGTTGATCCAATTCAAACAATCATCCATGCTGAATCCACTCTATCATTGAAGCAAGTGGATCTTCATAAATCATTCCAAGAATTAATAAAAGAAAGGGCATAGCAAGAGACACTTATGAATACCACCAAAGCTTTTTAAGGATTCAAGAAAAGTTCATTAGGTTCCTGATGGTCTAGTACTAATCGACTTTGAAGTTGATGGAAAAATGGTTAAGATTCCTCACGATCAACCTCAGGCTCACCAAGGAACAAATGGAAAAGGCTATAAAGGAAGCTGAGTTGAGCAATCCTAAAATTATAAAAGTTGCTGTTAAACTGGTAAATGAGGCTAAATTTCAAATAGCAAGAAGCAAAGAGTTCCTGAAGCATCAGTTGGCACACCTTCAAGTGCTTTCTAGAGCTCACAGTGAGAAACTTAAGAAGAAAGCTGAACTGAGAAAGAAAAGGTATGACAACTACATTTGGACCACTACTTGCAAAAAGAAGCCTGAAAGAATCACTAACATCTTCATTTACCCAATAACATGACTAGTCACTACGACAATATATAGGAACAATGATCCAAGAAATTTTAAAGTCCATAAAGAATTCAAATTCAGTGATTTTGGCATAAGTGAATGGGATAGACTAGGTGCTATCCTTCCCAACAAGTCAAACAAATGTGTTGGTGAAATGATGACATCTCTGAGTAAGAAGTATGAAAGGCTGAAGGAAATTCTAGCTAAGCTTGGGTTTGACTAATCCCTTCCCTTACCTAAACAAGATCCTTCACTTCCAAGAAGAAAGAGGAAAGCAATGGAGTTAGAGCCTGAAACCTACATCGTTGGTCTTCATTGTAAAAGAGAACTGCCTACAAGAGTTTAGTTTATAAAGAACATGGTAATCGAGAAGCCTAAGCATTGGCTGTTCTTTATTGATGCATTTGGGGAAGAAACATTTCAGAGGGTTAGTAATATTCACAAGGTGGAAACTAAAACTTTGTTGGGATACAAGGTGATGGCTTTAAATGTTAAGACTGTTGAGAATCGAAGGTTCATGGTATTAATGAGCAGAATGATTGATGAATGCCTTGACAAAGACAAGATTTTAACCAAAAGAGTTAAGTAGGAAAGTCTGCGGTACACCGATGTTTGAGCAATCTATCTTTATTTTTGAAATATTTTGTAATAGACTGATAGGGCTATGTAATCTATGAATGAAATAAGTATTTTATGTTATCAGTATCCTTTACATGCTTTTTAGATTCAGTGTAAGAAGAAGCTGTATTTACTCACTTACATTAAAAAACACTTGGGCTATATTTAATCTAAATAGGGGGAGATTGTTGGGCCAATTTAGTGTCCAATAACCTTTACCTTAGAATTTAAATAGAAAATATCATAAGTGTTAGATAACCTTTAAACATTACTCAGGCCACTAAATGAACAGTCATTCAGTGAGTTTCCTTTAAGTATTCAATCAGAGTCTTGAAGAAAGACTCGCCATTCAGTGAGGCTGTACTTAGTGAATGAAGTCCTTAGTGAAAATGAAGATCCCCCCCCCCTTGAACCAGAGAATGAAGATGGAATTGTGTGCAGTAGATGAGGCCCAAATAAAGCCAAGCTCACTGTTCAGAATAGGGCAAAAAAATGTTTATAAATAATTAATAAAGAAATTTGGTCTTTAATGTAGAATAATTAGTTTAGTTTGGTAAATATTATTCATGTTAAATTAAGTCAAACCTTGGTCACAAACCTTAAAAAAAATTTGGGTATTTTTTATACCCAAGTTTTATTAGAAACCCAAAGAGTAAAGAAAAAATAGAAAGGATAGTCCCAATAAGTAAAAAAAAATTACCCCCCTTAGCTAGTGGGTCAATCTTAGTAGAAGTTATTATTTTAGGAAACCATTTTTGTAATCGTATAAATACCCCTTACTAGAGGTATTTAGTAGAAGTTTTAGACATTTGTAATCTCCTCTCCTCCTAACCTCCTTTTTTTTCCTTTGTTAATGAAAACTTTGAAAATGATGAAAAATACTCTCTAGTCTCCTCTCTCTAATCCTTACACCTTTTGTATGATACTATATGTAAACATGACATATATTAAGTGGTATCTATCATCGGTAAAGATCTAGTTTGTGTTTTCGTAAATCAAATCGAGTTTAATTGTGTGTATTTTTTATCATCAAGCTTTCGTATCTACGAAACATGTAAGTTTCATATAGATTTGGTATTAGATTTACTATTTGACGTGTTTTTTTAATCTTAAATAACTTTCATAAAACTTTCTTATACGTCAAATTGTGAATTTAATAGCTTTTATACGGAAATTATTCGTTTAGATTTCATTTTGATCAAAAAATAGTTGAATTTAATAGCTTTTGTATCGTAGAAACTAGTTTCGGAAACTATTTTTTGTGATTTAATCGCTTTCATATCATAGAAACAAGTTTCGAAAACTGTTTTTATTGTTTCAAAAAGCTTTCGTATCCTAGAATCTAGCTTTCGGTAACTGTTTTTGGTGGGAAAATTAATTTCGGAACACAGTTTGAGCTTTCGTAACACATTTATCACTTTCGTAAGATAGAATTTAGTGAATATGAAAAGATAACTTTAGATTTTATCACTTTAAACTGTAAAAAAATCAAATCTATAAGTTCTAATCAGTTTCGTAGTGAAGAATTTACGAAAATTAAGGTTTCTTGGGTTTACGAAAGTTGTTGAGATTTGGATTTACGAAAGTTGTGGTTTCGTATATTGGAGCTTTCGGTAACCATTTTGGTTTCGTATTATGTGGAGCTTTCATATATGTGGTTTCTGTGGAAACTAGAA